>JAEQML010037158.1:0-96807 GCA_016904865.1 Pissodes strobi | reverse complement strand
TGACAGTTAGTGTGCTATGGTGTGGAGTTGATTTTGTTAATAAACATTGATTGACAGTGCTGTGGAAATGTTTTACAGTAGGATCAAGAAGGGACTTGATTTGTATGTGCCTAGGAAGAAGTTTAAAACCTCTTCCTTTCCAAAGTGGTTTAATGCCGAACTACGTAGTTTAATTATAGCAAAGAAAAGAAGTCAAATTCAATTCAATTCAAAAATGCTTTATTGTACAAGAATTACATGATTCTGTTGACAAAGCTGATTAAGCTAATTAATCTATTTTCAATATACAATTTAATAATAGGTACATACTAACAAACTTGTCCCAAATCAAAAAACTAGTATGTTCAAAAAACCTACAGTCCATACTTAGCACTAAACATTAAAAAATACTGAAATAACCTATAATATAATATAATACAACACAACATAAAAAAAAAACGATTAAAATTGAGTGACTCGTTACAAAGTGTCACTATAAAATTCACCTAACGTATAATACACCTTGCCAAGCAATAATCTTTTCAGCAATCTTCTAAAATGCTGTAGGGTATCGGAACATCTGATCTGTATTGGAAGATGATTAAACATTTTCCGGCTTTCATAAATTAATGATTTTTTTACCAGTGATGTTGTTGGGACCGGTAAGGGTAAGTCATGTGCCTGCCGCGTTATCCGCTTGCCAGGCGGTCCCCTGATTGTATTCTGGTGTTTATAAATAAGTGAGGTGGATTCCAGGATAAACAGAGAAGTAAGAGATAAAATATTCTGAGATCTGAAGTGAGGCCTACACGATTCTCTCTGACTGACGTTTACGATCGAGCGAACGGCCTTTTTCTGCAGAATGAATAAAATTTTAACATACTGCTGCGCGCTAACACCCCAAAATGGAATACCGTATCTAAGGTGAGACTCAAAAACAGCAAAATAGACCGTCCGTGCTACAACCGGGCCGAGCTCCCTACTAGCAATCTTAACTGCGAAGCAACCAGAAGAGAGCTTTTTACTCAATTCCAGAATATGATCAATAAAGCGAAGTTCACCATCAACAAACAACCCCAGGAATTTCGTGCTTGGCAGATCTTGAAGAGGATCAGTATCCAGTTGTAACCCCTGCATGTTGCATTTAAAACCTATTACGTTGGTTTTACTTATATTGAATGATAGCCGATTAGCACTGCACCAGTTCTTAATCACTAATAAATCCTTGGCAATATGTGCCCTGAGCTGGTCTAAGTTTTTATTATGCCATACAACAGAGGTATCATCAGCGAAAAGAGTAAACCCGCCTGCAATCTTAACATTTACAATGTCGTTCATATACAGCAGGAAAAGTATAGGTCCCAAAACAGATCCCTGTGGAACCCCACACTGAACTTCCATGGACGATGAACGGCCACCAGAAACAACCACTGACTGGCTGCGGCCCCCAAGATACGAGCCAAACCATGCCAGAGACGCGCCCCTGAAACCGTAATGTTCCAGCTTTGACAGCAGTATTCCATGATCCACGCAATCAAAAGCTTTGGTAAGATCACAGAACACCGCTGCCACAGCCTCCCCCCCGTTCATACAACTATACACCCTTTCCAGGAAACTAAAAATAGCATCATGCGTACCTTTCGCCTGTTGAAAACCGAATTGGCTATTTGTTATCAGGTTATTTGCCCTCAGGTAAGTCCACACTCTCCTCTTCACAATTTTCTCAAATATTTTTGATAATGTACACAACAACGAAATAGGTCGATAGTTTGACGGATCGTTGACGGCGCCGCCCTTGTGCAAAGGGATAACAAGAGCTGATTTCAAACATGAGGGGAAAACTCCCCGAGTCCACGAGCAATTTATTGCCGCAGCCAAGGCATCGAGAGCACAGTCGGGCAAATAGTATAATACTTTCGCAGAAATGCCGTCTTCTCCACAAGACTTTTTATTCTTTATATCTGCTAGAGCCTCCTTAACTTCCAATGCAATTGTAGGGAAGAAGAAGAACGAACTAGAAGGTGACAGATGTTCCAAATATGAGAGGGGATCGACATCAGATGAAAGAGTTTGTGTTATATTACCCGCAATATTACAAAAGAATTGATTCAAAATGCCGGGGTCAATGTCAACAGTATGACTAGATTTACTTGCTTTATTACGCAAGTCATTAATAACAGACCAACTTTCCTTTTGCCTATTTGAGGACTCAATAATTCTACTATTGAAATATTGATGTTTTGCTATCTTAACAGTATTTCGATATATACTACGATACCTATTACAGTGAGATATAAAGATTGGATTATCAGAGAACTTTTTAATATAATTGAGACTACGCAAATTGGCCGCAGATATCTTCAAGCCCCCAGTAATCCAGGGTTTACGTTTTTTTTGATTTTGGTCTAATTAGCCGCAGCGGAAATACCCGATTGAAGATGTCCACTAGAATCGAATGAAAGGCGGCAAATGGCTCTGGGGATCTCTGAATGCCCATCCAATTTACAGTGCGACATAACTGGTGAAATCTTTCAAAATTGGCATTATTAAAAATTCTGCCGTAATACCGTCTCCTGGTTTCCCTGATTCCAGGGACAACCAAGGAACAAACTACTGCTTCATGATCAGACAGACCCGAATTCACAACTGAGCATGACACTTCATCAAAGTTTGAGCACACATAGTCAATGATAGTGGCCGAAGTTTTACTTATACGCGTAGGCTTGTCAACGTGCATCATAAGACCATAAGTAGTTAGGGAACTTGCAAGCAAGATAGTATTTACTGCATGTTTATCATTAAAATTAATATTGAGATCTCCTGCCAGTAAAAGCTTTGCCCGAGGCAAAATACAGGAAAGAAGAGTCTCTAGTCTTTGCATAAATTCCCCAACCTGTGAGGAAGGTGAACGATACACACCTAAAATATACAAATTCAAGTGTTTCCAGAAGCATATAGAAAATTCAAATGTACCTTCCTCCAACAGATGGTCAAATTTGTCAATAGATACAAAACATTCATTATAAACCGACGATTCCTTAACTAAAATTAATGTGCCGCCATGCAATGAGTTCTCCCGACAGAATAAGGAAAAACAATTATATTCAAAAACCGAAAAACACTCATTCGGCTTTAGCCAGTGCTCTGTGACTAGAACTATGTCCGGAAAATAAATGCTTTCTAAAAATAAAAAAAGATCATCACATTTGTTTCTTAGTGATTGGATATTTAACAAACAGATAGACAATTTGTTTGGAATTTTACTAGAATAACAATTTGAAGGAGAAGCTGCATGACGGGGTGAATTTATAAAAAAGAATTACATGAAATTTGACTACACTCTTTGCTGACCAAATCAATACAATTTGAAACCTCATCAGTGTCGTCACTCAAAGTAGAAGATGCACTGATTTCTTCTACATCACTCTCTGCTCTATGAGATACTTTATTGCAGTTGTTGATCTCACAGGAATCATCTACTGTTTTAATAAAAGTGAGCGGTTTAAATAACATATTACTCTTTGCATTCTTAACAACAAGGAGAATGTTCCTTGCAATATTATTGATGTTAACCCGAATGTTCCCACCGATGTGGCTGTTAAGAAACGAGATAATTCCTTCTGAGACTCTGTCCACTTTATTAACAAAACCACTCAAACCTTCATTAAACCTATTGATAGATTTGTTAATTCTATTATTACGCACCATAGAAGTTGATATAAAAATGAAATTGGTATTTGCGCAAAATTTTAACTTGTTCCAGATGCTTCTAACTTTTGGAATTCTGTGCTGCAAAAAATCATTTGTACCAGCCGCTACAATTACAAAGTCATTAAGAGTATACTGTTTAGTTAACATTTCAACATTTTCTAGAACATTATCATAAGTTCCACCTGGCTTGATTATGGATTCAATCCTAAACTCGCTGCCCAATTTTTTATTTAAGAGATAATGCAGGTTACGTAATCTTTCATCGCTCAAGAACATTATCTTTCTTTGACAACCCAATGTATGAACAATATTATTCCAATCACAGTTTGATTGACTTGCAGCTCCATTTTCTGTGGATTCGGAATTTCCATGGTCTTTGGCAGCAGGAAAGACAGGAAGGTTTTCGCGGGAATTCATTTCTTCCCTGAGTTCAAAGAGTTTATAGTTTACTTTCTTCAAATCCTTAATATACATTTGATTTTCACTGGTTAAAACCTCAATGCTCACCAGCATATTGTTTTTACTGGTTTCAAGTTCCTCAAGTTTAGATTTCGATGTGTCTAAAAGCGCTCGAAGTTCTTCTATTTCTGCAATTAAGTCCTTATTCTTGCTCATCATAGCGACAACCTCCTTATTCAGTGATTTAATTTCAGCTGTTTGTTCTTCAATTTTTGTGAGACACTCTCGTTCAGCCACGAAAACCGAGTCTTCAAAGTCTTGCGTTCTTCTTTTAAGTCTTGCTATGTGCACGGTTTTTTCTTTAACTTCCGTTAGGGCATCGCTTAATTGTTTTTGAAGGTCATTGATTTCTTCCTCGTGCCTAATTTTAAGCTCCGCAAGCCGATTGTCTTTTGCTTTTGACTCCGCTTTACTTTTCGCCAGAAGCTCGTTCAGTTTTTTCATTCCATTCTTGCAGCTAGGACAGAAAAACAAAAGGACTCTATGAGTTAATGCAATTGCATGTGCCTGCGTTGTATTGATGTCAGAACAGTTGCGGCAGAAAGTTAGTTTGCAAGCATCACAGGGAGCGCCAAATATCTCATCTTCTTTAGGTCTCGCTTTGTAAATGCATGCTTTTTTGCATTTTGAACACTCTAACGTCGACATTTTTTAATTAAATTAGTCGCATAGAAAAAATAAAAAACAAAACTTTTATTTCTTTCTGCTTAAGTATACAGTGAGTTCCTAGCGGCTGGTAGTGTTGTCCACTAGTCTGTTGTATCTATATTAAATAATACAATAGGGAATAACTAGACAAAATATTTTAAAAAAAAAGTGACCAAGTGACTAGCACCTTATTAATATTATACCTAAATTAAAATTTAAAACCCTACAACCTAGTAAAAACTAATTAAAATTAATTACAAACTAAAAATTTTAAATGTCAAATTTTAAGGAATACGTTGCTAAAACTCTACTATGGAAACATAAACAGAATATATCAGCTGATCAACAAAACAAACCAGGTGAGTAGGCAACGTCAGTACAAAAAAGAAACAAATATAATATTTTCTACAACGAGTTGAGATAAGAATTATTTTAAATTCCTTCTTATCACAAATGGCTTTTTTGTTTAATAAAAAGTACTGGAGCACAATATTAGCCGTTAGTATATTAATTAGATTTCTCTAAATTTACCACACCAATCTCCTTAAAACTTTCAGAACAACAACACAGTACACCAACAATTTCTTCATAAAAGATTAAGATTTTTTGATCAACTTTGAACACAAAAACTCGGTATAAAACAGGAGCATTGTAATGAGCGTTTGACTCGCTTGAATCAAACAATATCAATCATCAGTCATAAAAGGTTTAAAACGTTCGGCAAGCAGTCTGACTACCTTGAATTCTGTCAACTTAGAGATCAGTGTAAGGATATGAGGAAAACATGTCACGAGACATATATTAATAAGATTCAGAGTGACATTAATCGCAGTCCAAGATCATTCTGGTCTTTCATTAACGATCAGAGAAAATCTCATTGTCTGCCGGCGAGCGTCACTTATGGTGATTCTGTCAGTCATAATGACCAGGAGCTTGTTGACCTCTTTGCGGACTTTTTTGCGAGTGTTTATGGGTCTGACGCAGCTGACGAACAACCCTACTATGAATTCAAAAATACAATTAATGTTGCCTCATTCGCGATCACCTGCGCTGATATCATTGAGAGGGTAAATTCTAAGCCTTCAAAACTAACCTGCGGACCTGATGGTTTGCCCATATTTTTTCTGAAGAAATGCATATTTACTTTGGCAATTCCTCTGCAATTTTTGTTCAACCTTTCATTCTCATCTGGCATTTTCCCAAATTCTTGGAAATTTACTTACCTCAAACCAATTTTTAAATCGGGATTGCGTGAGCGTGTCACTGACTATAGGGCTGTTTGTGTCCAGTCAGAGATTCCCAAACTTTGTGATCAACTGGTTACAGAGAAACTGAGTTGGGAGTGCAGGCATTTTCTTAATCCAGAACAACATGGATTTATGAAGGGGAAATCAACTTCAACGAATCTGCTTATATATGAGCATTTTATAATTAATTGCATGGAGAGGGGACTGCAGGTTGACTCTGTCTATACAGACTTTTCAAAAGCCTTCGATAGGGTCAACCATAGCCTTCTCATAGCCAAGCTTAATTCTATCGGTGTGACGGGTCCGGCTCTTGCATGGTTTGCTAGCTTTTTAAGGGGTCGCACCCAGGCTGTCAAATATGGCTCAGCTATCTCTCATAGAATACAGGTTCCCTCAGGGGTGCCACAGGGTTCCCACTGCGGTCCTATTCTCTTTAATCTCTTTGTGAGCGACATTGGCACCTGTATAAATAATAGCCATTTTCTATCGTTTGCCGATGACCTGAAGGTCTACCGACCTATACGGTCTCCTGAGGACGCCCTTTTGTTGCAGAGTGACCTGACATGTTTTGTGAGGTGGTGTCGAATCAACAAAATGTAGTTAAATGTCGGTAAATGTTTTCAGATTTCCTTCTCAAGGCTCCAGGATCCCCTTGAATTCCGGTATGAGTTAACTGACATACCTATTAACAGTACTAACAGTATTCGTGACCTGGGTATAGAGTTTGACGTCAAATTATCATTCTCTTCTCATGTCCAAAACATTGTTTCAAGAGCCTTGAAAATGCTTGGCTTTGTATGCCGATCATCTAGAGATTTTTCTATTAATACCCTTAAGATTCTGTACTGCTCTCTCGTTAGGTCTGTTCTGGAATATTGTTCTGTAATATGGTCGCCTAACTATAAGATTTATATTGACGCAATTGAGAGACTGCAGAACAAATTTCTTCGGGTTGTCGGTTTTAGACTGGGTCTTCTTCGTGAGGAATATACTTACGATGATATTAGGGGATTCTTGGGATTGCAGTCCTTGGAGGTCCGGAGGATGTGTGCTGATTTATGCTTCCTTTATAAGATTCTGAGTGGCAGCATTGATTGCTCCTCAGTTCTTCAATTGGTTAACTTGAGAGCGGGCGAAAAGCGTGGCCGCAACAAAGACTTATTTTTCATTCTGGATTATCCCAGTCTATATAATTTGAATTTTTTAAAAAGGTATTAATAAAATCTTTAATTCTAAGCTGTTTGTCTCTTGAAATATGTAAAAAGTTATTTGTTATAGTTTCATAATAATCTGACTCATCCGAAGATGGGCCAGCAGTTTCCTTACTATTAGAATTATTCAAGGCACTATTAGGCAAATTAATGTTTTTGTTGCATACTTGATCTTGGATAAACGAGTTAAAGGTGTTTTTTTCTGGTCTTGAATTAGGGAAATATAAGTTTTCATTATGTTTAGTACATATTGTTGTCGATTTACGAGATACGATTTTAAAAGATGGTAACAATTACCACGAATTCCATAAGAGTGTAGCTTTCGGAGCGGTAGCTCATGGTCTACACAGTCGAATGCCTTGGTTAAGTCAACAAACAGTGCCATCACTCTGTCGTTTTCATCCAATCCTTTGTAAACTCTGTTCAAAATAGAACAAAAAGCTGTGATGGTAATTTTTTGCTTTGAAACCCATGTTGAGTGTTAGAAATAAGATTATTGGATTCTAAGAAATGCACAATACGTTTCGAAAGAATCTTCTCGAAAATTTTCGAAAAAACAGACAGAAGAGATATAGGGCGATAATTTGCCATATCTTTAGGGTCTGTCTTTTTAAACAAACAAACAACTTTTGATATTTTCAATATATCTGAAAATGTGGATTCAGAAAAACAAATGTTTATTAAAAAAAATAAGGGAGTACTTAACTAGTGGGTGCAAGACTTTATAAGACAAGACGAAAAATTGTCAGGTCCCCTTGAATTAGAATTTTTTAAATTATTCATTGTCTCGATGACTTCACTTTCTAGAACTTTAAACAAATAAATTGATTCTCCAATTTGAGGAATTTCCTTATCTGGGGTACGTGCAATGTCATTCGAGATTGACTGCAGATTCTTAGGAATATTAACAAAAAACGAGTTAAACTGATCGGCAATGTCACCTGGGTTTGAATATTCCACATCATCTTTATTAATACAATTGATTTTATGGGCTTTTTTTATTTTTAATAGAAGAATTAATTAAGTTCCAAACTGTTTTTGACTTATTCAAATTCAAATTCAAATGGTTTATTGTCCAACAGGTTATCCCAATAACAAGACAATGTAAAATAACAAAAAAGTAAAATATTTTTACAATAATAAACTAAAGATACTATAAATAAATACATATATAAGAACAAAGAACGATGTATAGATCAATATAAATATAATTACAGAATACCCGACTACACAAGATGAACATGCAACTTCACCTCCCTCTTAAAGCCTTTTAAAGTTAAGTTAAACAGGTCCAAGCAGTGGACACTATTCATCATGTTAAACCAGGCGCATGCCCTATAGATGGTCTCTTTGACAGCCACGTTGGTGTGGTGTGTGGCGAGATAAAGGACCAGGTGTCTGCGAGTGTTGAACTGGGGGACCAAAAAGTTAATCTTGGACAGGAGATCCGAGGCATCAACAGAGCCGTTGCACAACTTATACAGAAGTACCAGGCTTGCACAGACAGTGCTGTGTTTCAGGGATAAGGTTTTAAAGCGATTGAGCAGTTGGCCCTGGTCGATACCTCTGGGTGGATAGACACCATCAACCCTGAAAGAAAGCTGCTTCAGGAATCTACGCTGTACCAGCTCCAATCTATCCACATGCACATTATAGTCAGGAAACCATACTGGAGCCGCATAAAGAAGTTTAGATCTTACTAATGAGTTATAGATACTTATTCGGCTGGATGGGTTCGCAAACTCGGAGGTAGCCCTAGTAACAAAACCGAATATTCTTAAAGCTGAAGACACCACCTCATTGATGTGCCCGTTGAATGTCAGTCTCCTGTCCACAATGACCCCCCAGATCTCGCACAGCCTCCGAGTCAGGGAGTGAAGCGTCACAGAGGGTGTAGTTGTAATGCTGCGTGTTATATATTAGGGAGATGGTCATTTTTTTACACTTCTGAACATTAAGTGGAAGGCAGTCTTGATCACACCAAACACTCAGTCGGTCAAGATCCCGCTGAAGAAGCTGACAATCATCGAGTCCCTGGACGACACGAAAGATCTTCATATCATCGGCAAAGAGGAGGGAATGGCTCGACATGTCATTGCAAATGTCATTTATAAACAATGAGAATAAAAACGGTGCCAAAACACTACCCTGAGGGGCACCACTAGATGCCAGGAAAACCCCAGACCTGTAACCACTGTACTCGACAAATTGCCTTCTACCTCCCAAGTAGGAGGCGAAGAAGCGTAACAGACTGCCATGAAATCCCATCCTTTGAAGTTTAAGATTCAAGATACTATGATTCAACTTGTCGAAAGCCTTCGAGAAGTCCGTGTACACAACGTCCAGTTGCTGCTTAGTATTTATGGCATGATAGGCGGTGTTTAAAAAGGAAGTTAAATTAGTAACAGTTGATCTGGATGGAAAGAAACCATGTTGGTTCGGAGAAATAAGATGTTTTACTTGATGGAACAGTTTATTGTAAACACATACCTCAAAGGCCTTCGAAAAGTTTGACAAAATGGATATTGGCCGATAGTTGTCAATATGGCTCTTATTACCACTCTTGTAGATAGGGCAGATTTTACCGCACTTCCATAGATCGGGAAAGACACCCCTGGAAATGGAAAGATTGAATATAAAGAGCATAGGTTTCACCAGCACTGATGCGCAGTCCCGCAGAAGAAATGACGGAATGCCATCCGGCCCTGCAGTTTCCTTATTTTTAAGACCTTTTAAAGCAGATAAGATGTCTGTATTGTCAAGGGCAAGAATATTTATGTTTTGTGAGTTGTCATTATCACTCTCAATAGATTCATGATCATTGGTAGGAGAGGAATCAACATAGACACTTTTGAAGTAGTCAGCAAAAGCGTTCACAATGCCGTTGGGAGAGTCGAAGGCAGCATCGCCGAAAAACATTTCACCGGGGATGCGCGAACTATTTTGCTTCTGTCGAATAAATTTCCAGAATTTTTTTGGATCATTCACAATGGAGTTCTCTGTTTGTGCAATGAACTCTTTATATGCTAAGTCGATCTTAATTTTGATATTTGCACGCATTATTTTAAAGGCATTATAATCAGTTTGGGATCAGTTTGGGATTTAGAAACTTTCTACTTCTCGTGCAGGCGAGACTTTGCCTTCAGTTGTTTAATAATATCCCCAGTATACCAGCAAGGGTAGGAATATTTACGTTTTTGAGAGCGAAACAGCGGAACTAATCGATCAAAGAGGTCGTAGATCTTCTCGTACATTGCCGAGACAGCCCCATCAACGTCGGAAAAGGCAGCGAGAAATTCCTAATCGGTCTCAGATATAAGGTGATATAATAATGGAAAATTGGCTTTGCGAAAATTGTAGTTTCTGTTATGAGGGTTCGTAGGAAAATTCTTGCCATCGCGACCGAGAGAAGAACATTCGACAGCGATGGCAAGAGTGGGATGATGGGCGTCCTCAGGTACAAGAGGCATCACTTCTCTTCTAACAGAGCAGGGGAAGTTGGCAAGAACAAGGTCGAGGAGACGGTTGTGAGAGTTAGAAATGTTATTAAACTGAGTTAGATCGAAATACGCCATAAAGTCCTCTAACACTGTGAGTTTCGAGTATAAGCCTATGTCGGATACCTGATAGTCTAAATTAAAGTCACCCACCAAGACCATCCTATTGTTATGAATAAGGCTAAGAGCAGATAAATAATCATATAGTGTCCGATAGTGGTCCAGGGGAGAGTTTGGCTGCATGTAAATTACAAAAATAAACATAATATGAGAGTTAATAGTTAACTTACAACCAAGAATATCCACACTAGGAATATCCAGCTCGAGCTGTTTTAAGTCGATTCTGGCGGATGGGATGTCACGCCGGACAGCCAGGAGCACCCCGCCGCCCTTGGTCACACGCAGTGCCTCAAGGTCCCTATTCTTGCGGTAGACTTGGTACTCATCGCCGAACAGTTCAGCATCATGCACTCCCTCCTGAATCCATGTTTCAGACACGGCCACTACATGATTTTCACCTGAAGAGACACTCCTGTAGAAATTATGTGTCTTGGTATTAAGACCACGAACATTTTGGTATAGAATGGTTGTACTCCCGTTGGACGTTATTAGTTTAAATCTTGGTCGTTAAGAGAAATGATCTTTGGAACACCATCACGATAGACAATCCTGAGATTGGTCTCGCCTACATCCAATCTCTCTCTCAGAATCCTCCTGGCATCCCGGTGGGCTTGAAGTTGCCGAGGGGTCTTGTCGTCGCTGACTGATAGGTGGGTAAAATTTTGGTTAGATTTAAGTCTTTTAGCGTTGCGTATAATGGTCGAGGCTGCATGAATTGTTCCACACACAACCCTAATTGGTTTGCATTTGCCCTCGGTTACCCTACCTAGGCGGTAGGCATTCAGTTGATCAATGGGAATACTACGATCAGGAGAGCATTGCCTTACAACGTCCATGGCTACACCCCTGATATCTTGAACATTTTCATCACAATTGAAGAGGATAAAGTTCTTCTTCCTATTTTCTCTGCAGGAGTGTTCCCTCAGAAGCTCCTCAAAGTTTGGGTTTGCATCGAGAGTGTACTTTGGGTTGGCATCATGGTTGACTTGCTTTTGGATGTTTTTCTCTAGGGAAGCCACCATTTTAGACAAAAGCACGTTATTATTTTTGAGGATATCGTTTTTGTCCTCAACTTCTTTTAGCAGTTTTTTGAGGTATTGAATTTCGACATGAAGTGCCTCATTGGGGAGAGATGATGCGGAGTTTGTTTGATTATGTGGTTTAGAGCTTAAATCAGACTTGCCAATCTTAAGCTGGTTTAGATTGGCTATCTTACATTCAGGGCACCACAAGATGCTTGCCCGATTTTGAAGCAAAACAGCTCTGGGTTCAGTCGTGGTTTTCACACCAGAGCAGTTCCTACAGACTGGTCGAGCACAGAAATCGCAGAAACAACCGAACAGCACATGCTTATCCTCCTTCGCAGTACAGACCAAACCGCAGAGATAGCAGTCCAACAGTTTATCGTGTTGACTCATTGTCTTCAAGACCGGGCGCACTCAAATTGCCGGTGCAGGTGATACGGCCTATGGATGTGGCAAAATCACGATATTTAACTGACGTTGTTGTGGTAAACGCACTATATGGTCACTCGCTGATAAGTTTTTAGGTGTCGGAATGTCGGATGTATATATTTTTTAAGTAATGATAAAGTAACATGAGAAAAAAACAATCGCGGATAACAGAGCGAGAGTGTGTTGTGTAAAGGTGGTATTTTCACCAGCTGTTCATCACAATAACTCTGGCAACACTACGAAAATTGACGAAATAACTTGCATTGTTGAGTGTCATAATAATTTCGTTTAGCTGTTCTTAGTAATCGCTTGTATATACTTTTATATTTTCTGTAAAAATCAGAAGTTAATGTACCTTGTCTCATTCGAAAATGTAATATCTTTAAATTTTTAGAAGAAGTTCTTAAACCTTGTGTTATCCATTGTTTATTACTGTGAAAGTTTTGGTGTTTTTTTTTTTTAAATAACTGGAAAACTGATATGAAAATAATATTCAAGTATTTTGATAAAGGATGCAAATTTTACATTAATATTCCCTTCGGTAGCATATAAATCAGCCCAAATTTCCAAGTTTAAAAAAGTTGTGTTTCTGTTGAATTATACATGTAAGGAAATGTGATCTTTTGAAATGTATGATCGGAAAAGCCATTATCCGCGATGTTATGCTTAATCAAAATGTCATTAAAATTAGTACATATATAATCGATAGCGGTAGAGGAATTAGCAGAAATTCTAGAAAACGGGTTCAAGCTCAAAGGAGTTAAAAATGTCTATTAAATCAGACCTTTCAACGCTGTCTTGTAATAAATTAATATTTAAGTCACCTGCAACAATGAGTCTACAAAAGGGAAATTTATTACAAATATGAGCTAAACATTGTTCAAGCTGAATAAAAAAGTCTTGCTTTGGTGCCAACGGAGAACGGTAAATACACAAAATACATGTTTTAATGTCATTGACCACTATTTGAATACAAGTACATTCGAATACCATTTCAATGCAAAACCTAGATATATCAGGTACGGAATTAAAAGTTAACGACTTTTTAATAAAAATAAGGACACCACCATGTTTACTAAGGGATCTATTGAAATAATTCCCTAAATTGTAACCAGGGATACTGATAAAATTCATATCAGAATCTATGCACCAGCTTTCAGATACACATAAAATATCCAACTTCTCTTGCTCAAGAAACACTTCAATTTGATCAATTTTGTTTTTAATAGATTGAATATTCTGATGTGCTAATGACAGTACATTCACATTTGAATCATTTACACTAAAAAATCATCACTATAGTCAACATTATTCCTACATCTAAGTAAACGTCTTTTATACACAGGGCAATTCACATCTCTTGCAGAATGTTCAGTATCTGAAAATTTCATCTTCTGGCAGTTAGGACCTTGAAATGTTTCTACTTTGCAATCTGAGGGCTTGTGTTCACCTCCACATCGACAACAACATTCTTTCTCTTTGCAGTATTTTGCAATATAATCAAACCCTGCACATTTGAAACATACAGCTAGGTTTATATGTTCTTGAATGTAAACTGTTACCAAGTCGAAAAATATTTTACATTGTTTTAAAAACCATTTTGTGACTTTTGCTGGTACTTGCAGAATCCAGTTTTCTTTTGTTGGGTTATGACATTGCCTTTTTGCTATGACCTTAATCTTATCTTTAACGTTCATTTGTAGTTCATCTACAATTTCATAGTTCAGCCTTTCAAGCTCTTCCAGAAACTCACTGTCTGAGAAACCTTTTTTTTTTATTTGCCACAAACCAATCACTGACACACTGTCTACACTCAGACAACCTCTCAATCAGCGATTCACATTCCTTGTCAGTTACAAGAAAATTGGTGTCATCTGCATACAATGTGACACTACCCTGTTGCAGGGAGGATCCTATATCGTTGGCATATGTGAGGAACAATAACGGCTCCAATATAGAGCCCTGGGGCACACCGTGCCTCACGACTCTTACGTCCGAGAGATGCCCCCCATAGCATGTCACTTGTCTCCTGTCAGTGAGATACCTCTGAATCAACTGACAGCTGTCGAGATTTAGTCCGTAGAATTCAAGTTTTTTCAATAGGATGTCATGGGAGACACAATCGAAGGCCTTGGAGAGGTCGCAGAATGTGGCTCCTACAAACTCTCCCCCCTCAAAGCCCTCAACTATGCCTTCACATAGTTTATTAATGGCCATTACAATTGATCTACCCTTTCTAAAACCGAATTGATTGCCGGACAGCAAGTCATTCGACTCCAAGTAATCACACAGCTATTTACAGAGCAGGGATTCAAATATTTTTGACAAAACAGGTATCAAGCGCTATCGGCCTATAATTGTTAGGAGAGTTAGGGTCTCCACTTTTAAATACTGGGACCGTTTTACTTATTTTAAATAGGTGAGGGTATGTGGCCTCCTCAATGCATTTATTATACAGATTTGTCAAAGGACTAATTAGAACATTTTTAGCGATTCTATTAACACCATATTCAGATCATAGAAATCTTTACTGTGCTTCTTCTTTAATCCGTCAATTGCAGCTCTAACCTCATTAAAAGTTACATTACGAAAATGAAAGATAAGCAAATCATTCCTTTTCATCCCTTCCAAATATCGCTCAAAACAGACAGCAGACTGCGGTAATGCTGATATCAATTCACCAGCAACACCAACAAAAAAATTGTTTAACATGTTAGGGTCAATGTCCGCGCCCATTCTGCCTCTAACCACTCTTCGATTATTATTTATAACATTTCATGCTGCTTTAGCAGGATTGTCCGACTTTTCGATATGATTACTGTTTGCTAATCGCTTAGCCTCGGAGATGGCATGTCTATAATTACGCCTACATACCTTGATCTCTTCATGCAGAAGAGGGCAGTCAGACTCTCGAGCAAGGCAGCCAAGGGCCCGAAGCTCCTCCCTGATAACCCTGAGTTTGTCATTGAACCATACAACTTTATGTGTGATTTGATTTGTTGACACTCTTAGGGACTGTGCAAACGCCATGTTACGCATACTGATAAAGTTTGTCCATAAATCTGTTACACCACTCCTCAGCCCCAATATCAGGGCCAAGAAATTGCCAGTCTTCACTCTCAAGCATGTTGTACAAATTGAATATACCCTTACTTGTCACTGGCCGGCACAAAAAATTGGTACATTTTCAAAACTCAATTCTATAGCTGAGTGATCAGACAAAACAGGATTGAAAACATTTAAACTGTAGTCGGGAAACTCAGAAAAGTTTACAAACACATTGTCGAGACAGTGATTTAGTCTTGTGTTCACAAAGATCTGTTGAGAAAAGTTGTAAGAGTTCATAATATCCATAAAACTATGCTTATCGCCATACTCTCTATCAAACTGTATGTTAAAATCTCCATTAATAACAGTGTACCTATTTAAATTAAAAATAGAGGCCAAAACTAGGCCCATCACATTTAAAAACACGGTAAAATCCCCACTTGGTGGGCGATAGATAGTTACTATAACAATACCACAGTCTAGAAATTCCAAGCCACATACTTTACAGTGTCTCTCAACTGATAGTTCAGCCAGGCCCTCCAATACTTTCACTCTTTGACCCGAAGCTGGCATAACAACAACACCACCATGTCTATTATTACCCCGACAAAAGGAGGCCCCATGTTCAAAACCCTGAATGCTGATTAGCTCGATTTCTTCATTCAAAAGACAGTGTTCCGCGAAACTAAGAGCACTGTAGCATGTTGGTCTTTCTAGCAGGAAAGCTTCAATTTCCTGGGTCTTGTTTTTCAACGACCAGATATTAATGTAAAAAATGCTAAAAATATTACTTGAACTATCTGGTCGGTCCTGAATGGGCTATGTAACTGTCCTGACCTTTTGATTAAGTTAAATTTTTTGGTATCATCAAGATCTTTACGTGTACATAGGTGCTTTAAATTACATCAGCATAGGACATTATATCGTCAGAATAATGGTATCAATAGGCTTATGATGAATTGCAACATGTGTAAGACAGATTTTTTTTAACACGACCTTATACAATTTAAAAAAATCCCTTAAAAATCTCTCCTATAGTTAGTATTTATTGTATCATCCACATTTTATACTTTTTTGATGCATGCAATTTTTATATTTGTTTTTTTATTTTTATAAGTAGCATAATTAGCTTTAAATTCTATTAGTATTAAATATAGGTTATAGTTTCATTGTATAAAGATTATGAACTCTGTAACCGATTGGGTGTAACCCGTTAATTTGACTAAATGAATAAATAAATAAATCAAAAATAATAGAGTAAAATATACATATTTATTGGTATGACAAAATAGCTGGAAAAAAAACATTTCCTATAAGATCATTTATTTAATTTCGATATTTTAGGTCGCTCGTAAAGTTCGCAGGAATGAGAAACCCTTTGGAGGTATCCAGCTGATTTTGTGTGGAGATTTTTTTCAATTACCTCCCGTAACCAAACGTTTGCCTGGGGAAAACAATGCTCCGGCTCCAAGATTTTGCTTTCAGACAAAAGCATGGAGCAACTGTATGCTCAATACGTTTGAACTTAAGGAAGTTCATAGACAGACTGACAATAAATTTATTAGCATTTTAAATAAGATTAGGATAGGTATGTTCTCTTTACAAGAAATTAATTGTTGGATTAGTTAATTTGGTCATTTTATTCTGATAACATCTTATCGCTAAGTTTCCATAAATATTTAGAAGATCACATTTTTAGGGAAAGTTGACGAAGATGTAATAAATACTTTGATAACTACTTCAAAGCAAAAGATCGAAAAGGATGGCATATTAGCAACAAGGTTGTGTACACACACGAAAGATGCCGATATAATTAACGAATCGAAACTTCAAGCTCTAGAAGGTGTAGTATATTTTGTTTTTACGTGGGAGGCAATTTGGCTCGAATTATTGTACCAGTATGACGTACTGACGTATAGGAAAAAAACTTAATAAATACACATTATGTCGATTTTCCACTCAGATAATAATATTTTTTATTATTTTGTCATCGTCAAAGGATATCGGTTCCTTAATTTTTCTTTTATAGACGAAATGAGTATTTTTCAACCTCTTTATCCAGTAGTATAATCTGAACTAATGAGAAAAGTAGAGTTTATTTCGCTAATGTAATGCTATTCACTTATTTTTTTAGGGCAATCTAAACTATTCGAAGCACAAGATATTGTTCCAGGTACATCCAAACAATTAGATCAACAAACGCCAGTTCCGGGCCGATTAGAGCTTAAAATTGGCGCTCAAGTAAGTCTTATCAGTAATGATTTTTTTTTTGTAAATTATAAGCATGGATTTTATAAGTTGTGTATATTCATTCCTTCAAATTTTCATCAAAATTATTACAAAATAAAATAATCATTTTTGAACGAGATAATCGGCGTGTTTCCTGTATTCTTACTGTACGTTTTTGTAATTTAAGAACTCGATATATTGCTCAAGTTTTAGCATTATTAAACGGTATTGTTTCAATTGGACTAGGTAGTAATAATAATATAATAATAATAATAATAATATAATAATAATAATAATATAATAATAATAATAATAATAATAATAATAATAAACATCTTTGTTTCGGAATTATGTAAACATAGTGTCAACAAACATAAGTTTTAACTTACAAATTTTTGGGTTTTCTCTCCACTATCGTTTTGAATTGGTTATATAGAGCCTCTTCGGCTCGGGCTCTAGGATGTAAACAACAGCAAGTGCTAGTTTAGTGACCCTAACGAAATACCTAGATAACTAGAAAACAAACTCTCAAGGTTTCGGTGATCAAATATGTCACCGTTGTCAAGAAAGATAAAATCTAAAAATGAAAATGGTTAGTAAATACAATAAAACAGTAAAAAAATTACTGGTCTTTAGTGTGAAATTGAGGTGTTATTTGGTAAATTTAAAGTGTTTTCTCTTTTGAAAATAGTACGAATGTTAAATTTATTACCTATTCGTTTTATTTTGTCTGATAAACCCGGAATGTATGGAATAAAGAGGTTCGTAATAGATCTATTTTGATTTTGTCTAATATTTGGTTGTTCAAAATCAAGAAAGCATTTTTCAATTAAATCAACAAGATAGTTATTATTAATAATTATTATAATTGCGTAAATGTTCTCCAAAAGAAGAGTTATTTCTGTTTAAATGTTCACTAATGCTGATTCTTAATGGCCTGCAAGTTCTGCCAATGGAGGTGCTCTCACACGAGTTGCATGACAATTTATAGATTCCACTTTTCGAGAGGGTGTCTATTTTATCTTTCAATTTAATGATAAATATTATAAACAACCTGATGGCCTAGCAATGGGCAGCTGTCTTTCACCTTTTTTGGCAGATAACTTAGAGAATGTACACATAGTTGCTCCTGACAATAGTCATAATAAGAGAAAAAATAGTAAGTATATAAACACAAAATATCAAACCTCAAACCTATACCTATACAGGGTGTTACTTAATGATATGTCATAACTTTAAAGGCGCATTCCTGGACCTATTTTAGGCAGGAAAATTCATATAAACATGTGTCTTAAAATGTCTGGTTTTTGAGCTACAGGGTGTCAATTTTTTTTAAAAAAATCGGATTTTTATTAATATCTCAAAAATCCTTTTGCCGATTTTGTTGTAATTTGGCAGCGTTGTTTTTACTGATAAGGAGCTAGTTTTTCCCTAATTAGATAATAATTATTAAATTCAGTGGCGTCCCGGGGGGCATCTTCACGACTATTATTGACAGAAAAAGTATACGCCACTGACTTTTTTTCTAATTTTATTATTTTTTCGGATTAGGCAACTAAGAACAAAACTTTCTTCTCTCTTGACTTCTTTCCCCATCTTGCTTCGTTTTCATGAAGAAAAAAAATTAGGTACATAATCAGCATCTCGAAAAATTATTGATGAAATAAAATCAAGTTAACTTTGCTCTCTGATAGCGACTGTTGTTTTGTTGTTATAAACATTATGTGTTTCACATTGAATGACAGCTTGTTTTTACTTTCTGCTCTAGTTTATTCTTTCCTTGTTAGTTGTGCTAACAATAAAAATGGTAAACTACTCTAATTTAGAGATGATACAAATGTATTTCCTTTATGGTCTTGCTAATGGTAATTCCATGGAGGCCCGGCGCGGCGACTCTCTCAAGAGAGGTATCCTGATCGTGCTCTTCCAAATAGAAGAATATTTATAAACATTCATCGTCGTCTGACTGAAGGTCCGAGGGAAGACCTCGGACAATTAGAACCCCGGCAGTTGAGGAAGCTGTTCTACATGCCAATGAAGAGAATCCAGCAACTAGTACGCGAAAAATTGGTAGGGAATAAAATATCTACTACAAAATGGTATGGGAAATTTTAAGAGATTCGTTATTGTGTCCTTACCACATACAAAGGGTTCAGACACTTCTTCCAAGAGATTTTGAGCCCCGGATGCAATTTTGTAGATGGTATCTCCAAAAACTTGCAGAAAATCCTCAATTCGATTCCAACATTATGTTTACGGACCAAGCTAATTTTTCTAGGAATGCCATAATTAATTTTCATAATAATCATAACTGGGTCCAAGAAAATCCGCATGCCATTGCAGAGACACATTTTCAGGAACAATTCTCACTCAACGTTTGGATCGGTATCATAGACGACTATTTAATTGGACCATTTTTTTTACCAGGACGCCTTTACGGACACATTTTCAGTGATTTTCTTGAAAATGATTTGCCTTCACTTCTTGAAGATGTTCCTCTTCAGTTACGGCAGCAACATTGGTTTATGCATTATGGTGCTCCAGCTCACTTTAGTATATTGGCTCGTGAATATTTAAACAGAGTCTACCGAAATCGTTGGATAGGTCGTGGAGAACCACAATTCTGGCCACCTAGATCGCTTGACTTGAATAGTTTAGATTTTTATTTGTGGGGGCACCTAAAAACGTTTATAGTACACGAATTGAGTCACAGAACAGCTAAGAAATAAAATTATTAATGGATGTGAAACTATACGTAACACGTATGGAATTTTTGAAGGAGTTAGAGAATAGATGAGAAGAAGAGCAGAAGCCTGTATACGAGCGAGAGGTGGTCATTTTCCACATTTTTTGTAAATACTTTGTTTATTTTTTATTGCTTATGGTTTGTTAGATTGTAAAAAATGACTTCAAAACAAACGTTCTACAAGTTACGTGAATTAATTCTGTGGTGATGCTATAAACTGGTTTTAATTTTTTTCTTGAAAATGAAGCAAGATGGGGAAAAAAGTCAAGAGACAAGAAAGTTTTGTTCCTAGTTGCCTAATCCGAAAAAATAATAAAATTAGAAAATAAGTCAGTGGCGTACACTTTTTCTGTCAATAATAGTCTTGAAGATGTCCCCCGGGACGTCACTGAATTTAATAATTATTATCTAATTAGGGAAAAACTAGCTTCTTATCACTAAAAACAACACTGCCAAATTTCAACAAAATCGGCAAAAGGATCTTTGAGATATTAATAAAAATCCGATTTAAAAAAAAATGGACACCTTGTATCTTAAAAACCAGACATTTTAAGACACATGTTTATATGAACTTTCCTACCTAAAATAGGTCCAGGAATGCGCCCTTAAAGTTATGACATATCATTAAGTAACACCCTGTATAAGTCACTATCCTAAAATTAAAATGTAGATATTAAAACAGAATGAACACTTAAAATACTTATTAAAATGACAGGTATACCTACTAATATAATTGAATTACACACAAATAAAATACGTTACAATTTGCGTTAAAATTTTGTTAAAATCATGATTCCTGGAGACTTGAGAAATCTGTATTTAAGTAGTCTGTGATTTTTTATGGAGCAAGCTGAATCAAATATGTTTTTACTTCAGATTTGAATCTAGAGAGTGGCAACATTCTAACACTTGTTGGTAATTTATTAAACAATTTAACAGACATAAATTTGAATCTGTTTTGACTCTTTTTAAATCGACAGAAAATCGGCCTAATGTTGTCCCCACCCCTTGTTGAATACGTATGAAGGTTACCTTGGAGGATGAACTGTTCTTCGTGTCTCTTAATAAATAAGACACTCTCCAAGATAAAAGCAGCAGGTAACGTAATAATCTTTAAACCAACCATCCCTGCAGTCCCCCCGAAAAGGCAATCCCGCCATCAACCTAACTGCCCTCCTCTGAAGTCCAAAGACCCTGTCCACACAAGGTGCACCACCCCACGCCAAGATGCCATAAGTCATCACAGAGTGAAAGAAGGCCCAATATGCAGACATTAGTACCTCCTCTAATACTGATCCCCGAAGACCCCTGAGGAGAAAGGCAGTCCCCCTCAATCTCTTGAACAGGCTTTCCATTTAGGGTCTAGATAGACTCCTAGAATCTTAACAGCCTCCCGGCATTGGTCACCCAAATCCCGCAAACCAAAAATCATCCTTTGAGTTTTATTACTATTAAGCAATAGCCTGTTTGACTGAAACCATTTTTCAGCCCGTAACTGTGCCTCCAACAAACCCCGCTCCAGATCAAGAACTGTAGTGTTTTGTAGAGAGACAGTAGTATCATCAGCAAAGATAGTAAATTTGGAGATGTTATCATAATTAAGAAAAGTATTGGGCCAAGAACTGAACCTTGTGGCACGCCTATCCTTACTTCCCTCTCTGATGACACCAACCCATCAACCTGCACCCTTTGTTTCCTACCACTAAGATATGATTCCAGAAGCTGGATGCTAGAGTTCTGAAAATGATACATTTTTAACTTCTGAAGCAGTATTGAATGAGAAACACAATCAAAGTCCTTACTTAAATCGAGAAACAATGATCCATGGTACTCCCAATTTTCAAAAGAGTCAATGACACTTGAGAGCAGGTCCAGGATTGCAAATACAGTGCCTCTACCCTTCCGAAAACCAAATTGTTGGTTCGAAAAAATTTTACGATCCTCAAAGTAATTTGCTATTTTTACAACCATACACTTTTCCACAGTTATCGATAAAATTGGCAACAGAGACACTGGTCGATAGTTGGATATTTCTTCCACATTACCTTTTTTATATAATGGAATCACTACTGCACTTTTAAGAACATCAGGAAAACTGTTCTATTTAAAACATTGGTTTATCAGTTTTATTAAAGGACAAATTATCAAGTTTTTAACTGACTTTATGAGTTCGACTGTTATACCATATATATCTAAACTTTTCTTATTTTTAATGCATTTATGTGATCTCTTACCTCATTATATGAAACCACTTTAAAACTGAAAGTACTCTCTTGTATTAGTATATTATTTAAATTTTCTAATGGACTAATATCAGAATTTGGTAAATTTACAAGGATGTTGCTAGCTATATTTGTAAAAAAAATCATTAAAATCATCTGGACTTATTGAAACATTTTTATTTTGATGTTGCTTGCCTCTTTTCTTATTTATTATTTTCCACATAGGTTTCGATAGATTTTTGGATGTTTGAATCCAGTTGTCATTAGCCAATCGTTTCGCATTAAGAATTTGATGCCTGTAATGTTTTTTATAGTTATTAAGTAACTCTTTATTACCTGGGGTACTGTATTGCCTATTGAGTTCACTTAGAAAGTGAACTGTGTCTCTTAGTTGCCGAAGATCCTCAGTGAACCAGCATAAAGGACCAGGAGTGGATTCACGCTTCAGGTATGTCCTCTCCGGAAAAGACTGCAAGAAAGCCACAAGCAGGACATCCTGAAACATGGTAAACTTCCGGTCAACCAATATGTCAGCCTGATCAATGAAGTGCCACTCTCTAGACTCAATAGTATTATAAAACTTATGCAGACCTTGTTGTGTAATTGGCCTAAAGACAGACTTACTTACAGCCTGTGTGGTTTGTTCTACGCATATTAAAGTTCCACATCAAAAGACACAATCTGAGCCAAGTGATCAGATAAACCAAGATCCAAACTTTTTATTTTAGATATTTCGAAATTTACACAAACATTGTCCAAACAGTTTTCACCTCTAGTATTGAAAGTTATTAATGTTTTTAAACCAAAGCTCTCCAAAAAATCTTCTAGGGTGCATGCCTCTCTTTGATTTGTACCAAATAAGACATTAAAATCTCCTGCGATAACAACGTTTGCATAAAGATCTAATTTTTGTACTGCCGACTCCAGGAATTGCATAAATGTGTCAAAACATCCGCAAGGACTTCTATAAACACATAAAACATATAAGTTATAAGATCTTACAAAAATACAACACATTTTCACACATTTTTCTTCATTAATGGCTAAAATTGGCATAAATTCTTCACTAAATTCAGTATTAAGAAGTATGGCAGTGCCACCCCCAATAAAACTAGACCTACAGGTAGAGTTTCCAATTTTATAATTGTCTAATTGAAAAAAGTGAATTTCATCATCTTTAAGCCAATGCTCGGTCAGTAAAACTAGTGTAGGGAGCCTGTCGGCTAAATAGATCATACATTCCTCTGCACAAGAGACTTCTTAACTAAAGTTCTTTTGTGTTCACTTGCATAATTCTTACTTGCTGAGCTTGTTCTTTCTTTAATTTTCTGTAATAGCTATCCATCAAGTGTACTTGATTTATTTTATCTCTTCACAGCTCATTTGGGGTGGGGTCAGTCTTGCCCATATCTACTACGCTGATTTTAAATACCCTAACAAATTTTTATTTTCAAATAAAAATTATAGCACCCAAACAAGGGGGGGGGAGCAGTCTCGTAGATTGGGTCGGGCTGATGTCTGCCTTTAATACGGCTGTTTTTTTTAAATAAAAAAAAAATTGACTTTAGTTTTCTTTCCAAATATTATATTACTCAGTCAAGTAAGCACTCTCTTTCTTGTTAATACAATGACTTTCTTGGGTCATCGTTTATGCTGTAGAATTATTTTATATAACATTGATCAAATCTTTTGGCCTCATCTAGCTTAGTCTCAGCGAGTCTGTTCTCCAGACTTACTTTGTTATGTTAGCTACTTCATTTGTATTCAGAATAACTGTCTGTATCAATTTAACATTTAGTTTCAAGATTTAAATTTACCGCTAAATTTTTTGCGGTTCACTTCCTGCGGCTTCAGAATCTGCTTGGCATGAATGTCAACTTCAACGACACATTTTGTCGTTCCACGAAAAACGTGGTTTGGACATTGTCCTTTAAAATTATGTTACTTTTTAAAATGTGACTTTTGACTTTTTAATTGTGATTTGACCATTGTTTGTTGGTGTTGTTTGTTTACTCTTCGTCGATATGCTCTTCAGGTCCAATGACAAGTAAGTGTAAGAACCTCTACCATTTTCCTTTGTCTCTTAAAAAAATACACACAAACATTAGTAAAAAACCACCATTCTTAAATTACACCCCTATTTAATACCTTTCAAGTTTTAAACACTCTCAGAATCTTGATATAACATTGTCATTTTTATCATTTTCTTCTTAAAGTTCTCACAGCAGCCACTTTTTTCTGCTACTGGGTGGTTCTTCTACTTACTTTTCAGGTAACACTGATGATGACTTAGGCCGAAAGCGCTCTGTTATGCTTTTATAGGAAGTCCTTTTGGATTAAATTTTGCATGGAATACAAAGTGTTTCATTTAGAATAATTATTAAGAAGTGTATTTGGAATGCTGCTAAGAAAATTTTTTGAAACATCAATTTTTAGGTGATTTTTACAATTTTCAAAAGGTCAAAAGGCTGTTTTGATTTAGATAGTTTAAGACTTTTTATTGTAAATATCTAAAAATGTGTTCGAACTCATTAATCAGTTTTTTAAATCTAATATAGGCTGTTGAAACTACGTCCACTACTTGTTCACGAGGATATAAAAGAGCCCCACGACTTAAGAAATTAATTCACAACTTAATTTTTTTAAAACAATATGACAGCAATATCCACTTTAATAAGTGATTACTGGCATTTCACATGTTATAGCTTCTGTATCAGAATGTGAAATAATTGTAATTTTGGGCAACATAGTCAGAATTTAATGAGTTATCTAATGACGGTTCATATTCAGGAAGTTCAAAAAATTTATTTACATTAATATCTCCATAATGTTTAGATTTTAATGATAATAAAGATTGAATTCTTAACCTTTTTTCTGACTCATATAGCTGGCGAACAGAGATATGATAATGATCACCAGCTAATTGCCTATATTTTCCAATGGGTCCGTTTGAAATTTTCCCAGTAAGACATACGTCATATTAAGCTCAATTAAACAGTATTCAGTCACTTCCAGTAGCCCATGAATGGTATGGCTTAATGCAGTGTGGGTTTGTCGAGTCAGTCTATTTGGAAAATTGGGTGAATGCCAAGAATCTAGCCAATTTTGCATTTTTAGCAGAAAATTAAATTTCGGATCATCGTTGGAGGCTGATAGTATTTCTCTGGTGAAGGATTCTTGAAATTTATCTAGTAAATGTTTTCCTTTAAGAGGGGTTTTAACATTAACTATTCTCCACCAGGTCCATATAATATTAATAAACTCTGCTGTGCCTTCTGAATGTACAAATTATTAACAAAACCTTTCAGAGCCTCTATAATAAAACGATTAAATATTTTGAGAGCTAATTTAACATTTTGCCTTTCTATAGATGATGGAAAAAGAGCCTTTAAACTAAGGGAACACCTATGT
Source organism: Pissodes strobi (assembly GCA_016904865.1). Classification (NCBI taxonomy): domain Eukaryota; kingdom Metazoa; phylum Arthropoda; class Insecta; order Coleoptera; family Curculionidae; genus Pissodes; species Pissodes strobi. Next base: position 70,825 of record JAEQML010037158.1, on the reverse strand, counting down.
TTTAATATTGTGTCTAGTTCTAGTTCATGAAGTTTTTTGACCACTGAAAACCAAGTACATTTTTTTTGGCCTGTCTTAAAATCGGGATAGAAAAATGCTTGCTCTGCTTTAAAATTTAGCCAGTTGTTAAAAATACATTTTAGTAGATGAATAGTGTCAAAAAGGTAAAATAATGGTCCTTCTCGGGCAATAGGATGGGGGAAAACTATACTGAGTTCATTCCGTGGTGAACAATTACTCATTGCCTTGCTATTTATTGCATTATTGTCACTAACTGTACAAAATACTATGGAGCCAATTTCTTCCAAATTTTCTATTATAGTCTTGATAAAAGTATATAAGATTTCTGAATCAAATTTAGCTACAGGACATATATGAAATTACTTCCTTAAGGCTTGAGCAAGGACTTGTGACCATAAATGCAACTGCAGATGATGCTTAAGTATTGTTGTTATTTACTGATGTTCCTACAGTGTTTCCTGCCTTATAATCCAAATAGGGGGTCAATATGAGTTTCATCAAAAAGTAATATAACATTTTTTTTCTTTATCACTCAAATATTGAAAAATTTTACGAGCATAGGTTAAAAAATGCCTTTCATCAATATGGGGATCTGTTAAAAATCTGTTACAAATAGATTTTACTGTGTTAGGATAAGGTAAAATAACAGGAGCATGATTACGCAAGTATTTATAGGAATGAGGGCTTATAGTAAACAAAATTGAACATAAAACAATAGTGCTCTCTCTTTTGAGGTACTCAACAAAGTTAGCTGTTCTGAAATAAATTTTAGATTTTATGTAAGTTCATCGGAGCCTTTTAGGTTTAAAAGAATATCCGTTACAAATTTTTATTTTTTTTTTGTTTTCTCGTCTTGGTCAGAGTCAGGTTGATGTGAATTCATCTCGCTCTCGTTATTGGAAGTTTCACTAGCAATGGGGAGGTTATTATTAAGAGGAATTGATATAATATTATCAATTGCATCGATTAAACATTTTAATTCACCCAAACTGCCGGTTATAAATGGGGTTTTGAAATTTATTATTGAAACAGAAATAGACTGGCCATATAAAAATGTTTCTAATTTTAAATTATTATTTATTACAATCGCCCAAGTTACTATAGGACCAGGAGTATACTCAAGCTTAAATAAAGTTATTTTATCTACTGGAGACCACCCTTCCTTAACAATAAAATTTGAAAATAGTTTTAAAAACTCCTCAAAATTTTGAAAACATGTAGCCTCTCTATGGATATTAAACTCCTCTTTACTTTGCTGTATTGTAATTCCTCAAGTTCCTTATTTTTTTCGTCTTTACTTTTACGAACAAACACATTTTTTGAAAAGTAATTGGGGCAGTTTGGAAAAGTAGTTGGTATGGCATTTTCCGTCAATCGAGGATATTTTAAATGTACTGTAATGATTTTGGATCCTGTTGCGAATTAATCCAAATTATATTACCTGCAGAAAAATGTAACTCACACACTTTAGTGTTTTTAATGGGCACTAAATTGTCTCGCGGGATAGCTTGAAGCCATTTCTTTTGCAACTCATTACTTTTTGAAAAGCTAAAAACATGAACTTTAGGTCCTTTCGGGTAGTTTCCACGGCAGCCTGGTGCACAGCATCTGGACGGCATTGTTCACATAAATTTAAACACACTAAAGTACTAATATTATAAAGAAATTAACACAAAATCAATCGAAAATCGAAGAACAATTAAGAAACCGGTCGAACGTCGAAAGTACGCTGGCAACAACTGACAGGCAGTGTTGCCAGATTTTTAAAAATCGTTTGCCTTGGTGGTTGCGCAATGGTAAAAAATAAATATTGTTACGAATTTGCAGAATTGTCTCGTCCTGACCATCAGGATTTGGCTCGTCTGGGTCGGTAGAGTTAGTTTCATACATTTGGGATGTAAACTGTTTAACGCATATTTAGTTGAACTTTAATTTTTACAGCATTTGTTGAATGACATTTCAAATTATTTTTTTAAATGGAACTAAATATTTATAGAAAATAATTAGGTTATTGGTTAGCAACGTTTATTTTCTTAAAGGTTTTGATTCCGTTATGCTTCACTTTCCGGTTTTTATATATTTACTTTTCGGATTTTAAATATTTATTTATATTTAATATAATTCTACTATAATATACCAAAGCAAATTTTTACATTAAGTATCTAATATATTGTTAATTGTAATCCGAGACAAATATTTTACGTTTCTAAAAAATAATTTGTGGCAAACTACAGTGAGAAGTAGTCCAAATTGTGATAAAGCGCCCAATCTGGCAGCACTGGATACAGAATACATCGAAGACGAGATGGAAATTGACATTCCAGTCGCCCCGCGTGGCAATCAACGTTAAATACGGAAGTAGGCGCGATAAAATAATCAATACTTTTACTGGGTTCCTCTTGGCGCCTCTGAATGCTTTTCTTATTGCAAAAAAGTATTGACCTCTTAGGATGACGTCACTGTTAATTTTAATATTAGCTAGTTGGCCTAGTTGTAGGAGGTGGTAATGGTAAATATCCTTCTGGTGTTGTAAAGGATAAACTGGATAATTTTGTTATAAAGCCGGTGAAAATATTTAAGCCTTAAATGCAACGGATTTAAACATTTTTGTTTAGTACATAATAATTACTTTAACGAAGAAGAAATGTTTAATTCCCTCTGATATAAATATTTTATTTAATATATTTTTTTATAAATTGTATGAATGTAGACTTTCGAAAATATCGTGTGAAATAAGTTATTATACCAAAGTGCTTCTTACATGACTTTTTACATGCCACAGGATTAAGAAAATAAAAATTTAGTGTATATTTTAAAATTGATATTATCTGATAGCCACGTAAGTTATGTTTCTACTGTTTTTAATTTTCCGTAGGTCATGCTTTTAAAAAACATTAACGTGTCTGTTGGACTGGTGAATGGAGCTCGAGGAGTGGTAAAAGGATTTAGAGATGGACTTCCTTTGGTGCAATTTAGAAATAAAAAAGATTATTTGGCTCAGCGTGAACAGTGGATCATTAAAACTGCCGGTATATCATTTATATATTTACTTATTGAAATTGAAATTTGTGCTTGTCATTTAAATTAATTTCCTAGTATAGCACATCGTATATTATATTTTTTGGTACCTATGAGTTTCAATTCTTGTCAAAACTTTAATGAAATTATGTTTTTTCTACAGCCGCGCGCAAAATAACTAAATACTAAATTCAAATGATATCGCAAAATCGACGAATGCCGTGGATCCTTATTTTGCGCTCTAGCGCGAACATGGAAAAGGAAATTCTCACTTTTTCCGTCTAGTGTGCTGAATGGTCATGGAAACCGAAGATAAATAAATGACCGTTGTGCGTTTGTTACAGTTTGTTGCTGGCACTCCTGTTCTAAATATGCCCGAAGCCCGAACAAAATATGTCAAAACTGACAGTCATTTGCAAATTTCAAAATAAGTATAGAGAAAAATATGCATTTAATTTTAAAAAATGCGGCTGTAGAAAAAGTTCTGTGTGTTTTTCGAGCGCAAAGTAAGATTGCCGTTTTCGAAGGATTACTGCGCTCCGCTACGCGTCGCGCAGTAACATTCTTTCTCAAGCGGCAATCCGTTACTTTGCGCTCTAAATACACAAATAACTATTTTTTTAATGTGTTAAATGTATTGAAATTTCAATCATATTTTTATAATCGATCCACTAATTCTGACTGACTAAAACAACAAATTTTCATTTTAGGTGGGGCATCTCTAACAAGAAAGCAGGTTCCCCTCAAGCTGGCTTGGGCATTCTCAATTCATAAATCACAAGGTTTAACTCTCGATTGCGTTGAAATGTCTTTGGGACGTGTGTTTGAGGCGGGGCAATCGTATGTAGCTTTAAGTAGAGCTCGGAGTTTAGAAACCTTAAGGGTTTTGGATTTCAAGTAAGTGTTTGAGAGCAATACTAGTTAATTATTTTACTTTTCTAATTATTTATCTCCATAAGACAGAAATCCCTTTCAATTCAGTGATTGCTTTACTTTAGAGTTTGCGTGAAAGTTGTTTTGTGTTAGACATTGATGAATGTTGAGCAAAGGCGTATTTGAGTTTTTGGCAATTAGTCACAATATTTATATGTTGATTTAGTTTTTTTTCCGTTTGCAGTCGCATTTTTCGTAAAGGAAAAAAGCAAAAAGCAGATTTTCAGTTAAATGATCAACCAGTAAAGAAACCTAAACTAGATGATAGTGTAGTGCATCCTCCAATACGCAAACTTATTCTTTCACGATGTAATGACTGTAACACATGGTACATCAAAAAGAAGCTTAGTACCCATTTAAGATCAAACATTCATAAAAGTGAAGTAATTAAGAAAAACAGTGAAAATGTGAAAGTTATAACATCCGCCTTTAAAAACAGGATTATTTCGTATATGTTGCGTCCATCGAAAAAGTTTGTAGACATTAATGAATTTTTTACTGAAATTGAGCAAAATTTTATTCACCTAATATCCGAACAACTAATAAAAAATTAATAAGATTAATGTGGAATTATTTGGACAATTCCTATTACAATCTAAGGAAACAATTGAAACCAAATCATTTAATACTAAAAATAGGATTATTACAACAACAGATCTTAGTGATATATATGATGATTTTTTTAACTATAATCAAGGAAAGTGTCAACATTTGCAGAAAATGGTTCAGGTTTGGCTTTGGAGAAAATATTACGATTGGAAGTCAATGTTAATTAAATATAATGCAATGCGTGCACCCTCATATATTCCTTTCCCAAAAGAGATTGCAAATAAGAGAGCTATAATTAATGTGCAAAATATTGATCAATACTGTTTTGGATGGAGTATTATAAGTGCTTTGTTTCCTTCTAACAAAAATGTGGGTAAAATAAATTCATGTCCCAATTTCTTTAATCATCTAAATTTTTGAAGGAATATATTTCGCAGTGAAATTAAAGGATACAGAAAAATTTGAGGTGCTAAATCAAATATCAGTGAATGTTTACGGATTAGAAACTATTTATAAAGATTGTTGGCTTCAATGGACTGTATATAGATTCTGCTTGAATAATACACTTCTTTCACACTAAATTAAACTCTATTAATGTAAAAAAAGTTACAATTTTGAATAATAATAGAATCTGTCTATCTGACAAAAAATGTCTTAATTATTGACAATAATAAAACTGCCACCCGCTCGGAACATATCCATTGTAGGAAGTAGCGTGATGTTATCATGTGGTTGAGTTTATTACCGAACATACCGCCCACCTTGAAATATTTATTTCAACTAACAATATCAAACTCAATAAAGGCTAATTTTAATGTTTAACAACTTGCTTCTATAGGCAATACGCACAATTTGGTTACCGCACGTTTGCAAATCGAACGATCACTACACTGGACTGTAACAACGCGTGTAATATTGTCTGAGCCAGTATGCAGTTCAATCACACGTCCAACCTTCCATTTGCAGACCGGTACATTGTCCTCTTTAATAATGACTAAACTGCCAACCTTTAGCAAATTTGGAAACTCCTTCCTCCATTTTACTCGCAGCTGTAATTCTGAGATGTACTCCTGATTCCACCTTTTCCAGAACTGCTGAACCATCTGCTGTAAATGTTGGAACTTGCGAAGGCGGGTTTCGGGAATATTGTTATAATCTTCTTCTGGAATAGATGTGAGTAATTTTCCAATCAGAAAATGAGCTGGAAAGAGGGGGGTCGTATGTTGCGGGTCCGATGACAACGGAGATAACGGTCGAGAGTTTAGCACTCCTTCTATTTGAGTTATAACCGTGCTAAGATCCTCGTAAGTAAGGCTAGCGCCACCGACAACACGTTTAAGGTGAAATTTAATACTTTTAACGCCAGCTTCCCACAAACTCCCAAAATTCGGAGCTCGAGGTGGCATGAAATGCCAGGAAATTCCTTCGGCTGATAATTCTGAAGCTATCCCATCAAAGTTGGAACGTAAAAATGTCTGAATGATTGAGTTAGCTCCCACAAAATTAATCCCGTTATCAGAGTAAAAATGTAAGGGCTTGCCTCTTCTAGCAACAAACCTTTTAAGAACCGCAAGAAAGGCTTGACTGGTCAAATCACTGACAACCTCTAAATGAACACATTTAGTATTCATACACACAAAAATACATATATACCCCTTTAAGATTTTAGGATTTCTGGTTTTTCTATCTCTAAGAGAGATAGGACCCGCGTAGTCAACACCAGTGTGAGACAAAACTGGTTGATAACTAGAGACACGGTAGTCGGGAAGATTACCCATCGAATAACTAACGGTAGTTGGATCTGATTTAAAACAAATAACGCAACCCTTTACTATGGTCCTAGCTATTCTACGCCCTGACATAGGCCAAAATCTTGCAAGTTGCATATAAAAGTTGCTGAGGCCCGCAATGCATAAGCTTTACATGTAAATGTTTCATAATTAGGATAGTTAAAGGATGCTTACTATGTAATAAAGGAGAATGTTTCCGCTCATCAGGTAAATTTTTTGCATTTTGAAGTCTACCACCAACTCTAATTAAACTAATTTTATCACAATACGGTTTTAAACATAGCAAATTACTCGAATTACTCAATGATCGTTTGTTATTTAGTAGATTGTAATCTTTCGGAAATGATTGAATTTGAGATATTTTAACTAATTTGAGAGCCTCATTAAGTTCTTCAGAGGTCAAAGGTCCAACAGACATTTTTTTATTTTTTAGTCGTTGAATAAATCTCACACAATATGCCATAACTCTTTGCAATTTTATTATAGACGAATATTTGTTAAAGTCGAATTCAGGGACTTCTAGAACGCATGCGGCATGGCTTATTACCCTTTGTTCAGGTAAGTCTTGAGGCACCTCAATTACCCTTGGATTATCGACATCAAAGTTAGAAAAGAGTCTGGTGGGACCCTTCCCATAAATTCAAATGGAGCAACGATTCGGTAGAGATGCCTCTAGAGAGACAATCCGCTGGATTCTCATCTGATTTAACATGAAACCAGTCACAAGGCTTTGACATATTCTGAACCTGAGTCACCCTGTTTGCTACAAAGGTTTTCCAGCGACTTGGGCATCCCTTAATCCAACAAAGAGTAATTGTCGAATCTGTCCAATAAAAAATCCTGCCTGGTTTTATCTTTATAGACTGATTTACCCTCTCAACAAGTTTACAGGTAAGCACGGCTGCGCATAGTTCCAGGCGTGGTAAACTGACCTTTTTTATAGGAGCTACACGAGATTTTGATAAAAGAAGGCTAGAAGAAATATATTCTCCAGAACTTGTTAAACTGACTACATAAACACATCCGCCATAGGCCCTTTCTGAAGCGTCTGCAAAACGATGGATGTGTACAAATGCCCAATTATCACTTAAAACATGTCGAGGGATGCTGACTTGATTTAAGACCTGGAGTTCCTTGCAGAATTCTGACCATTTATTGTGGAGATAAGAAGGAAGGATAAGTGTTCTTGCCAAAGAAGTTGCAAAATAAGTTTGGCAACAACAACAACCGGCCCTAACAATCCCAAAGGGTCAAATATCTGACTTGTAACTGAGAGAACCGTCCTCTTGGAAACCTTGTTATTAAAATTCAAATGTTTTATTAAATAATGAATGGTATCGCTACACGCATTCCAAAAAACACCCAGGGCTTTATTTTGGTCATCGTCTCCTAAATGTAATATACTTGATGACAAATCATTGTGAACCTGAAACTGACTTAATAGTTCGGATTTATTAGACAACTATTTTCTAAGTTGGAAGCCCCAACTAGCTAAAATGGCCGATATTTCCCTTTGAATTTGTAAGAACTTAGAACTAGAGAAGGCACCTGTCAAAACGTCATCTAAATAGAAACAATTTAATATGGCTTCACTAGCTTCAGGATATTTAGACTGAAAATCCAAAGCTAGTTGATTTAATGATCTTACTGCCAAAAACGGCGATGACGCACAACCGTATGTTACAGTATTTAATTCATAACATTGAATCTCTGCTTGAGGATCATCCGGAGATTTCCATAAAATTCTTTGAAAGCAACGTTCGCTAGGATCTATAAGGACCTGTCTGTACATCTTGGATACGTCTGCATTGAGGACGTATGGGTAGATCCTGAAACGCAAACGTATAGAGAGAAGGTCCCTTTGAATAGTAGGTCCAACATGCTGTACGTCATTCAAGGACAAACCAGTGTCACTCTTAGCCGACGCATCAAAAACGACTCGTACCTTTGTCGTCAGACTAGATTCCTTAATCACAGGATGATGTGGCAAGTAGTAACATGGTTTACTATCAGTAAGATCAACAGAGAAACCAACCTTTGTCATGTGACCCATATCTTTGTATTCCTCAAGAAATTCAACATATTCTTTTTTTAAGCCTTCATTTTTATTTAAACGTCTTTCAAGAAGTGTTAACCGTTTAAGTGCCATATCCTTAGACAGACCTAAATTAACGACATTATCCTTAAAAGGGAATTTTACCACAAATCGTCCACAAGAGTCTCGAGAGTAATTTTGTTCAAAATGCTCCTCGTAAAATTGTTCAGACTTTGACAAAACAGGTTGTTCACTATAACATTCCTCCAATTTCCAAAAACGTGTAAGTTTGTTATCAATTGTCTGATCTAATGAAAGACATGTTACCACAGTATGATTTGAGATATTAGAGGATGAATCAAAATACCCCCCGATAATCCAACCCAATCTCGTTTTTTGTAGGGTAGGCATTCCTGGAGCACGAATTTGTTTCATAAGTAATATTCTATAAAATACATCAACGCCTAATAAAATATCGATATCACCTCGAATATTAAAAGACTCATCAGCGAGACGTAAGTTTTGAGCAATATTCCAATGGGAAACATCAAATGACACTGTCGGAATACACTGAGTTATTTTTGTTATAACTAAACATGAAATAACTTCACTGTAATCGTTAATATTTGACATTATTTTCACATTCACTCTTGAATTCGCAGTGGTCGATATAGCTTCACCGACGCCCATTATTTGAAAATTAACAGAAAACCTTTGTAAACCAAGCTTATTTACCAAGCCTTCCGAAATAAAGTTACTCTGCGACCCAGGATCCAGTAGCGCTCTAACAACGTGGATCGTTCCGCGATCATCAATGACTTTGATATTTGCTGTGGCTAAAACCGACAACGTAGCTGAATCGCTCAGAGCATGACCCGTAGTTGAGGTTGTTTGTGGCAACAAACTTGACTCACGTTCGGCTAGATCTGGCGAAGGCTTAGTATGATTACTCTCGACCACATTGTCGTCTAAATGTAGAAGATAATTATGTTTTCCTGCGCAAATGCGACAAGATGACATATTTGGACAGTTTTTTAAATGATCAGGATTGAAACAGTTTGTACAAAGTTTTAATTTATTTACCGCCGCGATTCTAGCTTTCACGGTCAAATTTTTAAACGCGAAGCACTTATAAATACCATGATTCCTTTTGCAATAGTAGCAAGCAAACCCTTTTTTAGTAGGCAACGCGTGAAAACCCTTTATTGGCTTACCTTTACCTTCAGGTTTTATACATGAGTCCCTTTTTGTCGTTTCTAACTTCTCTAATAACTCACATTTAGATTTTAAAAAAGCATTCACGTCATTTAGTTTAGGTAACTCCCCTACCTTTAGAGGGTAAGACTACCATTCTCTACGAGTAACCAAATCAAACTTACTTGTCAACAAATATACAATCAGAGTATCCCAGTTGTCCGTGACTTGACCAAGACTTTGCAGTGACCTTAGATTTTTATTAAATAAATCATACAATTTTCTAAGATCAGCATGCGATTCCTTTAATATACTGGGGCACTCAAGTAAAGCTTTTACATAATTATGAACAATAAGTCTTTTATTTTCATAGCGATCAGACAGCAGCTCCCAGGCTATTGCATAATTGTCATTCGTGACCTGTATATTGGCAATAGCATGAAGAGGTTCACCTTCTAAATACGATTTCAAATAGTAAAACTTTTCAACTCCACTCAAACTCGAATTGTTATGAACAATAGCTTGAAAGGCGTCTCGAAATTCAAGCCATTTTTCAAATGACCCATTAAAAGTTGGTAATTTTAAATCAGGTAACTTTATAGCTTGTCTAATAGGCTGCTGAGTAGAGGCAAGTCCCCCCTGATCACGACTAGCTGATTGTTTAGAAACTTTCGAGGTACCTTTAGAGCTTGTGCCTGAGCTATCAGAATCATCCGTATTTAGAAGTAACCTTAACTGACTAATCAAATCGAAATATTGTGATTCAAATTTCATCACGTTCCTTATTTTCAAGCTCTAAAAGATTTTCTCCCATATTCTGGGTTTCACTTATTAAAATATCAATCTCAGACTGAACATCTTCAAACTGTGATAAAAGAGGTTCAGCCTTATCTAGCCTTATTCTTAGTTGACCGAACTCCAAATTTGTGAGGTTATTTTTATCAACCGAATCATAATAATTTTTGATTCTTGTAAGCTGACCTTTGATACTGCTTCGTTTTAATTTTAGTTTATTTAACTCGGACATTTTTACAAAAACAATCAAAAAAACGAGAAAAGAAGCATACAAAAATTGCACTAGACAAACTTACAGAAATCACACTGTCATAAAACAAATAATTTGACTGTTAATAATGATAAGGAACGGACTTACGCGATCCCAGCTCATATGATTTGCCCAATGGAAAATTGCTGAAGTTCTTGCTCCTTTCACCAGTAAACCCAACTGTACTCCCGACTGGAACTGATACAGCGTGGCCTTCGATCGCAGCTGACTCCTGCTGACTCACACAGACTTCGAAATGGACACCGACGAGCGATCCAAAAATGCAACTGATAATTACCAATTTATGGCTTATTTGGCTCGATTGGACCAAAATGTTGGCTTCAATGGATTGTATATAGATTCTGCTTGAATAATACACTTCTTTCACACTAAATTGAACTCTATTAATGTAAAAAAAGTTACAATTTTGAATAATAATAGAATCTGTCTATCTGACAAAAAATGTCTTAATTATTGACAATAATAAAACTGCCACCCGCTCGGAACATATCCATTGTAGGAAGTAGCGTGGTGTTATCATGTGGTTGAATTTATCACCGAACAAAGATAATAAATTAAAATATGAAGTAGTTGGTCCTCTTACTACTAGAAAACTTCCAACACATGTGAATTTGCTTCTAAGAACAATAATTACTGTTGGATTAAGGACATGCCATCTCAAATTAATAGTACGACTTAAAAACATTTCTGCGATGGATGTTTAATTTATGTTTATTCCAAGGAAAAATTAGATATTCACTAATCGAATGATTATAATCATTTGTTTACAAAACTTCCAGCTTACGAAATAAAAGTTAATAAATATGGTCAAAATATTCTAGAAAATATTCTTCAATTTGAAAATTTCAAAAGACAGTTAAAGGTTCCATTTGTAATATATTCGGATTTTGAATGTTTCTTGAAACCTTTACAATATGAAGAAGCAATAAATGATATGGATTCATATACCAGAACTACTTTCAAACGAACCATATGCTTTTGCTTATTTCATTAAATGTTCATATGATGACTGTTTGTCAGTTATAGATCACCATTTTGGTCTTGATGCAGTTGATGAATTTTGTAAACGAATTGAAGGTCATGTTCATCGAATTTATAATAATCATCTGAAACATGTGATTCCGATGCTTCCTTTAACTAATCATGACAAATTAGATTTAAAGAATTCTACTAGTTGTCATATTTATAACGAACAATTTAAGCCTGGGGATGAAAAAGTAAGGGACCATGATCATTTAACAGAAAAATTTTGAGGTGCAGCACACAGTATATGTAACTTAAACTTTCAAATTCCATATTTTATTCCTGTATTCTTCCATAATCTAACCGGTTACGATTCCCACCTGTTTGTTAAACAACTTTGTTGTGAAGAAGATAGAATAGATGTTTTAGCACAAATTAAAGAAAAACATATTTCATTTTCAAAATCAATTTTGTTTGATAAGAGAGAACAGCCGGATAAAAAAATTAAAAATATTTTTATTAAAATCAGATTTTTACTCTTTTTTCTTTGTTGGTACTTCGTTAGAAAAACTTGATGAGAGTTTAGAATCTAACCAATGTGTAGAAATTAATAAAAGTTTTCAAGATCCGAGCAAATTAAACGAAATTAGGAAAAAAGGAGTGTATTCGTATTCTTACCTAGATTCTATGGATAAGTCGTATGAAAATCAATTACCGACTTTTACGATAAGCTAACAAAAGAGGCTTTTAGAATATGAAAGAGCAATAAAAATTTGGAACTTATTTAATTGTCCAAATTTATTGGATTACGCTAAAATGTATTTGCTATCTGACATTTTTATATTAACTGATTTTTTTTGAAGCTTTTCGAATTGTATCTTAACATTTACAAATTAGATCCTGAACAATATTATACTTCCCCAGGTTTAAGTTGGGATGCCATGTTAAAAATCACAGGTGTAAAATTAGAATTGTGACTTAGGTTTTTTTAATGGAATACCCTATAATGTTACATATTCTGATTCTACGTAAAATTTTGAGTATATTTGATTTAATATAACGTATAACGCATATACACACACAATCATGCATACATATATAAGTATTTTAGCTTACTTTCTATATCACAATTGTTTGTTTACACTAATGAATGCACATTTTTTTAAATATATCTAAAGTATCACAATTCTTAAGTTCAAAAGGTAGATTGTTGTATTCAACTAGACCCTTATGAAATAAACGATTTTGGCTAAAATTATTTAGTACAGCCTGTACATAAAAATTTCCCTTAGACCGAGTTTCATAGGAGGGTATGTCCTCCACAAAGACAAGTTGTTCCAATAAACGTTTTGGAAATATACTGGGTTTTATTTCGTAGATTGTTGTCATAACATTGACAAAGAATCTTTGCCTGACACTTAGAAGGTTAGTTGTTTCTAGCATATATTTGGCACTTGTGTATTTATCACAACCTATTATAATTCTTAAAGCTTTGTTTTGAGTTTTTCGCAAAGCAGCTATCTCGGTATTGTTAAACAAATATAATATGGAGGAACAGAAATTTAGATGTGGCTGCACAATGGTTTTGTATATTAATAATTTGGACCAGTAACTCAAATGTTTACCTAACCCAGCCAACAAATTAATTTTTTGGGACATTTTTTTTGAATGACTAGAAAAACTTAAATGCTCATCTATTATAACACCTAAATATTTACATTCTCTAACTTGTCCGACCTTATCACCAGATACATAAACTCCGTCATTATTATAAGTGTTCATTTTGTTATATCTACTTTTGAGAATCATAAATTTTGTGTTTTCAACATTAATTGTCAAGACTATTTTTATTCATCCAGCTGATTGGTCCGTGTAGTTCTGTATTAATTATATTTACAATGTCTTTAATGCTATCACCCATACAATAAAGCAAAGTATAATCTGCGAAAAGTTGTATGTTGCACTTTTTAACGTTATTTACAATATCATTTATATACATAATAAAAAGGTTAGATCCCTGAGGCACTCCATAGTTGGTATTTTGGGTTGAAGAGATACTGTTTAGGTATTTTGTGATTTGAAATCTGTTTTTCAAATATTCACTAAACCAATTCATAATATTAGTCCCAAAACCATATTTTTTTAACTCTGCAAGTAATAATTGTCTATTTATAGTCTCCAAAGCTCTTTTTAGGTCTAGAAAGACAACACCCACATATTTTTTAGCACCCATTGCACTGATCGAATTGGTCATGACAGTTTATAATGCACTTTCACAAGAGTCTTTTTCCCGAAAACCTGCTTGGTGTTTTGTCAATAGATTAGTTGACTCCACATAATTTATAATTTGATTGTTTGCACAAAGCTCCAAAACTTTTTCATAAATGGGGATCATATTTTTGGTCTTAATTCTTCACTTTTATTGGTGTTCCCCTTTTTTTCTATTGGGATTATAACTGAACTCTTCTGGCTGGTGTTAATAAGATGTAAAAGTCTATTATCAATAGATTCAAAGGTCAACTTCAAGATGTATGTTGTTATGCCATCAGTGCTATTAGTTTTGTTTGCTATATTGTTGATAACTCTCCTAAGAGCTCTCATATCCAGATTTTCAAAATTCTCCATTCTATTTCTAATTGTTTCCATATTGTCAGATATTTTTATCATTTGTTGTTCACTTGGTTCTACCATTATTTGTTTTATACTATCGTTGGCTGAGAATAGGGGAAGACGCGCTAAATTATGGGCAAAATCGTGACACTAAAAGATGACGGCGTATAGATGGCGCTACTAGAATGCGTGCGCGAGATCTGGCTTAAGATCGATCACAGTATTGGCATTTTGCGGAGCACACGAACGTGTTGTCTGAGGAGTTTTCGTAGCGTCTTAAAATCTTGCATTAACAGTTCTTGTGATTTGTCATAGACCTAGCCTTGTTTTGGTTGTAGTTAGTACTCGAACATTATGTTGACGTTCAAAATGAATGTTTGTGTTTATCGTGGATGCAATAATACAAGAAAAAACAAGAACAATATTGTAAGTTTTTTTAAGTTTATTATGTTGAGTTTAAATTTAAAACACCGTTTTTATTTAGAGTAATATTTGAGTCTATTTTTATAAATACGTATTATAATTAATTCCGATCGGAAAAAAAGTAGTATGTGCAACTCGTAGGAAAAGCACATTCCTGGACTCCTGTGTTGCTGGCCTCGGCTGCCCCTCGTCCAGCAATTACCACAATCGTCCAGGAATATTTTGCTTTTCCTACGAGTTGCACAATATACTATTTTTTTAATGGGACGTAGCATTATGAAACTTAAATAATATTTCTAGGAGTCAAAAAATTTTATTTTTTCCACGTGAGACGTTTGCGCATTTACAAGCGTATAAAAAAGTCACCTTTTTAGACAGTTGTACAAAATAGTTATTTATGCAACAAGTGCGTAAAGTTACCCTTTTGCAAGAGCCGCAAGGGAGCGTGCCAATCACATGAGTAAAAAACAATTACGTATGAGTTACATACAATACTTTCTCTACTTCCTAGAAATAAACTACATCAAAATAATAGCGTGAATAATAGTATATTATGATATAAGTGTATAAGAGGGCCTTTAAAGCACGCGCGACATATTTCAAAACACGACGCGCAGCGGAGTGTTTTGTAAGTAGCAAGGGCTTTAAAGGCCTCTTATACACGCATATCATACGCTATTTTTTATTACGAATGCATCATAATCTCAAAAACGTTTTAAATATTAAACTTAATTGTTATATTGACTAATATATTGATCTGTCACATTTGACATGATCAAATATTTCTATAGCAACTTTTAAAAAAGTAGGCGCATCATAAACATCATTTTAAGCACGCTGCAGCGTGCGATAATCGTTGATTATGATGCATGCGCAATAAAAAACAATTTATATCTCGCAGTAGTGCGTAAAAAATATATATTTAGGCACTGGTGCTTAAAGAGTAATATTTTATATTTCGTATTTTACTTTATGCACTAGTGCATACAAGTTCGCACTGTGAAGCGCGTAAAGTTAGTTAACACTTTGATGACTAAGGGCTTTTTGAATTAAGAATTCAAATCCGTTAACAATTTTCCTTCAATTGATAAGGGTCGCCATTTATGATGAATTCTGTGCTTTTAAAACCCCACCACTTTCTCGCGCCTACGCGTGTTTGACTTTTGGCAAAGAGGGTCTATTATCACACCGTTTTTAAACTTATATCGAGGTATTTGCTTTAAAGTATTTAATGCATCATCATAACATGGAATATCATATTACAAGTAATGAGCTAAAAGGCAGCAACCTAAATGAAACAATTTGAAAGCAAATACCTTGAATGGTTGCGTGCAGCGACAGCTATGAAGTATAACTTTTTTATCTAAAAAAAGCGGCTGCAGTTAAAAGGATTTTTGTATACCTATGAAATTCCCATATAGTATGTTTCGGAAAATTGGTAACTAATCCAGTATTTACTATGTTATAATTTGTCCCAATTTTATTTAATATGTACCGGGTGGCCAACTAAGAATGGCACTCGGCTATGTCTGGAAAAGTAATTAATTGTCGTAAAGACTTGCGATAAAAAATTTATGAGTAAAGCTGCCAAGGGAAAATGTTGGAAATTATTTTTAAGTCTTCAAAATGGCCGCCAAGGGGCATAATAGCCATCTTAAATTTTAAAACCAGTTTTTTTTTTAAATTTTCTTAAATTAAAGATAGTAGAATGCATTGCCATTTTAAAACAGGGATAAATTAAATTACTTTTTGTAAAACACGTTTTGCTCTAGCCCGTAAAGGAAAGTGATGGAACGTGTTCGAACATTTTCGGAAATAAATGTCAATAACTTGAAAATGGCTGGACGGAACTTTAAAACTTATAGTCGTTGAAAATGGCTTTTTTTTAAGCTATCAATCGTGCCTTGCGTGGGGTGATTGCGACTTATCACCTAGCCGCTAGAGGGCGTTTTCTGACATAACCGCAAATAAGTCAGATTTTAAAAAAATAAATAAATGCAACTATGCCACTATTTTAAAACAAAAGAGAGCCAAATGAGATCCTAATACGGTAGTGAAAACCGCATTTCGATATATCTCATCTAACCTAAAATATAAGTAAAAGAAATCAGAACACGAAATAAAATCGGATTTTGGGACATTTTTTCGAAAGGAAGAACCGTTGTTATTTGTTATTGTCCTCATTTTAGCACAATATATAATAATTTACTGCTAAAATACCCAGTGGCGGATTTGCAGTCTCGGCCGCCCTAGGCCCCAAGCTATCAGCCGCCCCTTTCTCAGCATCTACCATATAGACTACATAATGAAATTACTTTATTGCCAACTTAAAATCTGGCCGCCCTAGTCCCGGGCCTTTCGGTAGATCCGCCACTGAAAATACCAACATAATTTTTAAAATCTCAATAATAATTAACATTCAGTAAATATGAGTGAATTTTGCCGTTCTGTCCACACAAAATTCGAAATTTTTTAAAGAAACCAAGTAGGCTAGCGGCAACAGTTAGGTAAGCACGAAACAATGCATATGCATATCAAACACTTCTATGGGTAGAAAATTTATTTTTTACAAATAAGACCAACAAAATATCGCTTACCGGCTTATATCTCAAAAACTAGCCTGCTAGAGGGTATAACAGCCATCACTGTAAAATTAAGATTTTCGTCGTATTTTGACTGATTAACAGGTATCGAAAATATCTGGAGTTCAATTCTTACACATTTCCTGATTCTTTTTATTCGCAGAACGAAGACTAATATTTGTTAAATTTTTTAATTAAAATATTTGTTAAATAATAATATTTTTTGTCAATGATCAAACCTACTCGAGTTAGTAAACGAATACCGTTAGCAGATATCATAAAGTCCGCATGCATTCAATGATCAAAGTTCGAATTTCTTGAAGACCAAGCGGTTTATCGAGATCAAACAAGTAATACCTTTTTTCCTTAAAAATAACCAGTTTATTACATTTTTTTTTCAAAATCGCGATAAAGTTTTAAAAACATCGATTCATCGTTGCCATCCCTGATTATCATTGCATTGAAACACTTCCACAGGTGGAAAATTAATTTTTTTTCAAAATACAGCCCCAAAAATATCTCATACACTGTAAAAATCTGCAATCTTAATATGATTGACATTTAGTTATCGTCATTATAATTTTTGCGATTTAGTTTTCTAAAGCATAGGTACTTGCTTCCTTTAATAGTTCGAATTTTGTGTGGACACAAGGGCAATCCATATTCATATTGAATGAATATTAATTATTAATGAGATTTTAAATATTATGTTGGTATTTTAGCAGTAAAATAATATATATTGTGGTAAAATGACGATAATTACAATTTAATAGCAACAGATCTACTGAAAAACTATCCCAAAATCCGATTATTTTTTTTTTAGTTTTGATTTATTTACTTATGTTTTCGGTTAGGTAAGGGATAGCGAGATGCGGTTTTCACTGACGTATAACCTGTTTTAAAATTTAAGATGGCTATTACGTCCCCTAACAGTCATTTTGGAAACCTAAAAATAATTTCCAACATTACATAATAATATTTTTAAATCCATTTATAAATTATTGCTAAACGAAATCAATATAAATATTATTAATTTATGCCCAGAACATATCGAAAAATTATTAAAAATTGTAACAAAAACAATGCTTTACAAACAAATGAAATGGGAATGTCTGAAAAATTCAGTTGCAATATATGTGACACCATAGATGCTCAAAATAAACCACATAGAAAAATTAGAATTTTATCAAACCAATGATTTTTTCTAAATTATTTTCATTATTATTTGCAAGCAGCGTGTGCGCTAAAATTTTGCTATTATTAAAATCAAGAAGTCTGCTGAAAAATTAAACTGATTATTTGTTTTACTGTAAATTATGGAACAGTGAAAAAATATCGATACGTATTTTTTAATTTCCACTAAAGATGATTATTACGAGAGCTATGCCAGTTTTTAGTTTTGTATATATAGATATAATCGTTGACTGATTCTCAGCCAACGATATAATATACTAAGCATGGTGCGACGTAACAATTCATATACATGGTGACGTCATAAGCATATTTCATAGTGTTGTATCTGCCTCATTTTTCGAACTATGAAAAAAATTAAATTTTGATGGGCTATCAAAATTAGCAATAAAAATTTTAATGAAACTTCCTCATTGTGGTATTCGCTTGACCACTAATTCCGACACGTTGACAACCACTAGGTACCTACTCGATTATTCGCCAAACAATGAAACCTTGGAATGGCCTCCAGAAAGAGCAGACTTTTCTACGCGATTCTCGAATCGTACAGACGTCCCAGGCGACCACTGATAAATTTTAGGGATTTAGCTGGATAAAAAAGTCAAAACTGAAACATGCTTTACCATAAAGTAGTTATCCTCCAAGTCCAAATAATGCTAAGAAACCCTCAGTTACTTACGCTATGCTTAGGTAAATCAATCATCAACTTAGTTGACTATGTTTATTTATAAAATTTGGTAAATCCTTTATACATAATATTATTTTACTATACTCTATTTCGAAATGGTGCGGAGTAATAAAACCTACTTATAAATGCAAAACGCTAACAGAGTGGTGAAATAAATTTTTGTGATTTCTAAATATTTAGCCACAGCTGTTATAGCCTGCTGTATTATATTTTAACCATTCCACCCTGTTTTGTATGGCAATCCCGCTGCAAACAATAGGCTTTATTAGCAAAGGGGCCATTTTCTACCTGCAGTAGCGTACGTTTGGGTATTTAATTTAAAATACCTGTTTTACCTAAGTACTTTTATTTATTCACTTATTTATGTATATTCAAAAACAGTTAGTATTACTGTAACATTTTATCACATATAATATTTATATAATAAGGTATAAGAATTGCGATTTTGTGTAAACAGTTATGTAGAGAACTATGGTATATCATTTTCGTCATCAGAAAAATCCGTCGAATCTTCGTCATGTTCCAAGGATATAATTAAAGGCTCTACAATTAGGTCAATTAAATGGTCTAGTTTCCACATTTTTTCTTCTTCTTTTATAACATGCTCAATACACTTACGCCATTTTTCAGAATCGACATTTTTTAAAGATTCCTCAAAGATAATTTTAACATCTTTCATTTTAAACGTCGTGTTTCTCCTTGCTACATAACTTTTTACTTGGGCCCAAACAAGTTCAATGGGATTTAATTCGCAATGATACGGAGGCAGACGAAGAATAGTAATATTTCGTTTCTGTGCAATTTTGTCAACTACATACTCGGTGAAACGAGCTTTATTTGAGGACACTATGGACAACAGTTCCTTTTTCACCATACTTTCATCAAATGGTATGTTATTCTGTCTAAACCACTGAATAATATCCGCTTTTCTCCATGAATTAGTTGGTATTCTGTCAACTTTTCTGGAATGATAACTCGCATTGTCCATCACTATCACAGAATTAGGTGGAATGAGATCTAACATTTGTTCAAAATATTCTTCGAACACATCGCCATTCATGTCTTCATGGTAATCGCCAGAATGATTTGACTCAAACATTAACAAACCGCCCTCAACAAAACCATCAACACTTCCAAGGTGTGTAATAATCAGTCGCTTTCCTTTCCCAGATGGTGGTTTTAGTCCGGTGGACCAGCCTTCTAAGAATGCTTGACGAAAACTTGAAATATTTGTGTCTTGCCAAATCTTCCCAACCGTATATCCTTCATTAAGCCATGTTTCGTCCAGATAATAAATCTTTCTATTCTCACTTCGAAACTGCTTTATCTGTCTTAAGTAATGTCTCCTCCAACAAATAATTTCATCTTTTTCGATTAGGAGCGATTTTCTGCTTTGTTTTTCCCAGCTGAAATTCATTTGTTTTAAAGTTGTCCACAATTTCTTCCTGCTTATCGTTGGAGACATATTTTGGTCTTGCTTCAAGGCTCCTAAAATTTTGTCGATGGTTGGTATTTCCTTATTAAAATAAAAGGAATGTACTGTTCTTCTAATTATAAGTTTGTAGTCTTCATCGATAGGCACCGTCTTTCTTCCTGAAGATGGTATAGGTGGTTTTACAGCTCCACTTTTTCGTTCACACCTTAATTTATATATCGACGTTTTTAAAACACCCGTCATTTGCGAACACATTTCCACCACAGTATCAACGCTATACAGAGGATTTTGATGTTTGAGGGCGTCATATACATTAAGAATAATATTCTTTTCGTTAACAGAAAATGGACATTTGCTCGCTCGTTTCACTGGAGAGAAAACTGAATTAGCCATTTTAATTGAAACTATGAAATGAAACAAACACCCTGTGTCTTCTTCGGAAGAACAAATATAACTGAAAAATTACAATTACTTAAACTTTAGGGTATGCATACAAAAAATCGTCAAATTTGAATGTTTACAATAGTAATAAAAAAAACCTAAGTGTGATAAATATAATGCTGGGAAAGTCCGAGTTTTAGGACAGGTAAACGTTTAAAATATGTACGTAATTATGTACGCCTATGTATCAGCCATCAGAAAATGATTTATTACTTCGCATCATTTCGAAATAGAGTATAGTTTAGGTTTATATTCTTGCATTATTTTATATACACTATCACATTTCACGTGATGTCTCACGTTTTACTTTATATTTTAGGTATTAAACCTTCTGCGTAATATTTATTTATTCCAATAAAAATGTAAGTTGTTTTACAATGCTATCATGTTTTATTTATTTGGCACAACTTTATCTCTCTATGCTTCTCAATTTCAATCTTAACAAATTATAACTTATAAAACATTTTTGCTTTCGAGCGACGGTAAGTGAGAAATAAGTATTGTAGTCAACCAAAAATTCGGCTGCCAGCAAAAACTTAAATAAAAAACAAATTCATATAAGTACATGCCAATTTATCTTATTAGAATTATATTTAGTTTACTTACACGGAATGTTCATTCTAATGGCATAATAATATATTAAATTATTCAGTAAAATATAACATCTTTATAAGTAAATATCGTTAAAATCCTTGGTCTTATCATAATTTTATCGGTCAATGCGAAAACTCCATACCTGCGAAAACTATTTCTTGTGAACATCCGTTGGCCGTCGCCCGAGTATCTCAAAGCACCACGCGACTGGATCTAATAAATGAATAAAGAACGGTATGAATTCCTTTCGCATTTCCAGGCATATGCCGCGAGGTCGCACCACCAATCAGTGGGTGAGACGTAAGGGTATCAAAAAGGAAGGTGTCACGTTTCTAGGCACGGCATTTGCGCGTCTTCCCCTATTATCAGTCAACGATACTATCAAGAAAGTACATATTAAAGTTATCCGCTATTTCTGATTCATTTTTTACTAAGTTGTTCTTAAATATGATTCCTTCCCTATTATTTAATGTTTTTTCTTGTTCAATAGTTGTTTTATAGTTTTCCACATTTCAACAGAATTACCTTTTGTCTCATCAATTTTTTCTTCATAATATTTTCTTTTTTCTGTTCTTATTAAGTCTACAACCTTGTTTCTGTGTATCTTGTACCCTAACCAATCGTTGTTTTGACATGTAATCATTGTTTTTTTTGTGTGTAAATTATTTATTATATTTATCTGTTTTCCAATTTCTTTCGTCCACCAATCCTCACTAGCCCACTTACATGCTATATTTTTTTCTAGTACCGTTTATTTTCACTCATTTATGGGCGACCCTTAACAAGAACCACTTAATATATTTATGGCATACGTTTCCCAAAGCACGCTCAAGAAGTTCAAATACAAACCTTAAGTTTTGGAAAGTTCAACAAGTTTCCGAAGAAAATAAACGTCAACGACTTGAAATTTGTAATGCCATGTTGGAACAACTACGCATGGATGACACTTTTTTGACAGAATAATATGGACAGACGAAGCATGCTTTGCAACAAAACGTGTCTATAATAGACAATACCCATTATTGGAGTCAAGAAAACCCTCGCCTTGTTGAAGCTGTCAATCAGGATGGAAAGCTTTCAGTGTTTGGTGTGGCGTTGTTGGTGATAGAATATTAGGGCCTATTTTTTACGAAGGTGGTCTAATTGGTGATAGATATTACCAATTTCTCACTGAAGAAATAGAGAACTTTTTAGATGAATTACCGCTTAACATCCTCAATCGATCTATTTGGCAACAAGATGGTGCCCCCTGCTCACAACACGGCAAACGTGACTCACTTCTTAAATAAAAAATATGAGACTTGGGTTGGAAAGAATGGTTCAATTCGATGGTGCCCCAATAGCCCTGATCTTACTTTGATCGACAGGTCTTTCTGGGGATGGCGTAAAGAGCGAATGCATCATGAATAGACATTCCACACTTTAGCAGATTTAAGGCAGACAATTTTGGAAGAAATACAGTTTATTCGAATCCACCAGAAGCAGTCGTGAGGGATGCCGACAACCACTTTAAAACGTATTATCGTCTTTGTGTCGAACAAAACGGAGGTCACTTTGAACCTGTTAAAATGAATATTCAATATTAATTCCACATTTTTTGTAATTAACTCATTATTATATAAACAATGCTTAAGTTGTTCTTGTTGAGTGTAGCCCATAATGAGTGACAATAAACTGTTTTCACTTTTTCTGGATGCTTAATTATCACAGAGGACTGACATTTACCGATGTTTCCATAGAAACCCCGTAATGACTTAAGTAAATTCATATTAGTAGAGTGCCCGACGCAGTAAAAGCCTTCTATAAATGATTTGTGTAGGCACCTCGGGGTTACAAGCTTCATTCACAGAATGAAGGCTTTATTATATTAATTCAAAATCCCAAGGAAATAAAATATCAAAACGGGCAAAAGGTCAGTATACCTAAAAATCGAGATTATTGTATGAGCGTATAGAATATTAATTTATGAGTGTTCTCATATAAAATTCATGTACATTTTTGTACGAATTATATTTTTTATCATTGCTTGAAATATGCAGAGTACATTGGCCCTTACGGCAAAATAAATGAAAAAATTGAATTTTTTCCCTTCGAACCTGGGCAAAATCTGATTGAAATATACTCATTTCTGTATTCACGTCGCATTCTCTTCGAAATAAAGGCTCAAATCAAAAATTTTTATTCTTGCAGAAAGAGTGCCCTAAGTATCTAGAATACATAGATGCAAGAATACATTTTTTTCTCAAATGGTAATGGAAAAATAGAATTAAATGTAATTTTCTTCTAGCCGCGACCGTTCGATCTCGCGCTGCTCAGTACTCTCGTATCTCAGTTTTCTCCATAGATCCCCCTCTCTCTCGCCTATTGTACAATACAATAAACGCCATTAGGGTGTTAAGAATACTATGGCGTTGTATATTGAGATTTATTTTTCCTATACGCTGCTAGGTAGTAAATAAGTAGAAAAATACTATAGTTTTTTTTATAAATAATCATATACTTGATGTAATTGCTATTAAAAAGATGAATAGCTTTTTTCAGTATAAAAAACTCAAAATGTAAAAAAATCTTTATAATAACAAAACTATTCACTATCTTCTTCAGGAATAGACACAATGACTTCAGTATTGCCTTTTAGTATTATTTTTTCTTTTTGTAAGTTTGTTTTTACATATGTTCTGTGCCATGCAATTGCATGATCCTATGCAACGTATTTCATTTCTCGTGCATGTACAAGCTTTGCTTGCACAATCTAATAAAAAATATTTTATTAATTTTAATTATGTACCTATTAAGTCTAATAATAATTTACCTTTTTTGCATACACATGAAATACCTTTACAACCGAAGGAAGTGCTGGAAGTGTTGTCAAAATTGAGGATAAATGTGGGATTTTTAATAAAAAAAAAACAGTTAACGAACTTTTTATCTGAGTGAGCACTCTTATAAAACGAATTTCAAGTTCGCAATTATAGTGGGGGAAATATCACTTTCCATGACTATCCTACAAGAAGTGCTAACCTAATTAGACCGAATAGATTTAAATATAAAATATGCTACGATAATTCTCTAAATATAATGTCTTAATGTCTTACCTGAGAGCATGAAATCGCTAAGTAATTGTAAATTTAAGATGAGTGTTAGGAAAATTGAAAAAACCGTAAAAAAATGCGGAGTTCAGCTACGAGGTTGGAAATGGCAAAAACGGAAAGAAAAAAGAATCTATGGATTTTTTGTTTGAAAATGGGTAAAAAACTGAAAAAAAAACCTAAACAAATGTTCGGAAAGTTAATAAAAGTATTATAAAAGGAAAGAAGAAAAAAAAAATAATTAAAAAAAAAACGTAAAAGATTTTTCGGAAAGTTAATAAAAGTATTATAAAAGTAAATAACAAAAAAGAAATTAAAAAAAAGGAGAAAACTGTTTGGACAATTAATAAAAGTATTAAAAACGAATTAAAAAAAGAGAAACGCGGTTTTCGGCGAAAAAAAGTTAAAAAAAAAACAAACAAAAAAATATAAAAAAGGGTCGAATACCGGGGGCAAAAGTTGAGAACAAAAAAAGCTTAAGAGAAAATAAAAACTCAATTCCCCTTCCCTACGGAGTCAAATTTTCGATTCTCATTTTATCCCGGCTACATGTTCTGAAAATGTCAGCCCTTTAGCTATACTGGAACATGCTTAATTAATTTGATTTCCGTCTCACTTTGATAAACGCTACATTTTTTCTGACTACCGTCCGTCGCTGAAGAAGTTTCACTTCAAAAAAAAAAGTCGTGAGTAGCACAGTACACGTGATAGAAGCGGATACTTCTTTATTGAGTCTCAACTTATTTTACTTATTTGAGCCGGTTCCGATACGTTATAATCAATTTTAATAGATTTGGTTAGTCGTCTAATCAACTTTTGGTTAGTTTCACTTATTCTTAACTTATTTTACTTATTTGAGCGGATTCCGATACGTTACAATGAATTTTAATAGATTGGGTTGGTTTTGGTTAGTCGTCGAATCAACTTTCGGTTAGTTTCACTTAGTCTCGACTTATTTTAATCATTTGGACCGGTTCCGATACGTTATCAATTTTAATAAATTTGATTAGTTTGGGTTAGTCGTCCAATCAACTTTTGATTAGTTTCACTTATTCTCAACTTATTTTAGTCATTTGAAGCGGTTTCGATATGTTATAATAAATTTTAATGGATTTGGTTAGGTTAGGTTAGTCGTCCAATCAACTTTCGGTTAGTTTCACTTAGTCTCAACTTATTTTAGCCATTTGAACCGGTTCCGATACGTTATAATCAATTTTAATAGATTTGGTTAGTTTGGGTTAGTCGTCGATTCAACTTTCGATTTGTTTCACTTATTCTCAACTTATTTTAGTAATTTAAAGCGGTTCCGATACTTTATAATCAATTTTAATAGATTTGGTTAGTTTGGGTTAGTTGTCGATTCAACTTTCGGTTAGTTTCACTAATTCTCAACTTATTTTAGTCATTTAAAGCGGTTCCGATACGTTATAATCAATTTTATGGTTAGTTTGGTTTTGTCGTCGAATCAACTTTGGGTTAATTTCACTTAGTCTTAACTTATTTTTCTTATTTGAGCCGGATCCGATACGCTATAAACAATTTTAATAGATTTGGTTAGTTTGGGTTAGTCGTCCAATCAACGATACGAAAATTTCGTAACGCGAGACGAAAACATAAACCATGTCTTGATGCGACCTTGAAAAATCACTCTCATGAAACCAAGGAAATATTCACTTCGAAAAGGTTAGAACGCGACAAAAGATATCTACTATTCATAATACATTTCTAACAAAGTAAATAATAAACATATAATTAATTACATGTTTTTTCGGTGTATAGCATTTCTTTCCCTTCTCTCAGTGTATTAAACCGGTCATCTGTCACATATGACAATTGAACTTGGCTCTCCAACTTCAAAGGTGCCGACGGCTTTTGTCACTTCTCTGCGGTTGTTATTCTCGGGTCGAAGGGAGATATAGAAGGGAGATTTTAAATTTTTAGATTTATCTTGCCGTAAGGGCCAATGTAATCTGCATATTTCAAGCAATGATAAAAAATATAATTCGTACAAAAATGTAGATAAATTTTATATGAGAACATTCATAAATTAATATTCTATACGTTCATACAATAATCTTGATTTTTAGGTAGGTATACTGCCCTTTTGACCGTTCTGATTTTTTATTACCTTGGGATTTTAAATTAATATAATAAAACTTTAATTCTGTGAAAATTTCAGCTAGTAACTCCGAAGTGCCCACACAAGGCAAAATAAATTATTATAAGAACAACTCTACTATATACGATATATTAATAGTGCGATTTTCAATCATCGATAGCGCGAAAACAGTTGAATATAGGTAAAAGTATATGTTATATTAAATGATATACTCGAAATTTTACGTAGAATCAGAATATGTAACATTATATAGGGCATTCCATTAAAAAAAATTAAATTAGTGGTTTTTCACGGCTTTACGACGTTCGTTTGTTCTTTCTGATATCAAATTCTAGCGCTTTAAGCGAAATCCTACAACTTTCCTAACTTAAACGTTTTTCTAATCCTTCAAATAAAAAAGATATCTATTGGTCTAAATATAGTCAATAACCCTGTACTGCCTGGAAATATTTTAAAAAAATATTCACAAAAGTTAGATCCAACTAAACGTAAGAGACACGATTCATCAAACAAGAAATAAAATTAATGTTGAATGTACCTCTATTTTGAAAACAGTAACACAACGTACAGTCAAATATTACGCGCCCACATTATTTAACAGTTTACCGTCAGATATTAGGAACATATTATCTGGATTCTATATGTACAAAAAAATCAATTACTGGTTGCATAAGGGATAGAAGAGACATGTGTAACAACCTGATAAATTTAAATTATTTGAGGTAGCAAATTATGTATATTGTATAGCTAATAAATTATTTTAACTTTTTGATACTGTGCATACAAATATTGTGAATTTTAAATATTGTAAATCGTCTCAAAGTCAACAAGCATAATCATGCTTTTATGACTTTTTTTGCGTTTATTTTGTTAAGCATTGTAATTCATACATTGTAATGAATTGTATTATAATTTTTTAATAAACGATATTTTATTATTATTATTATTATTAGTACTGACAAATTTTATTTTTAGATCTGGTCAAGTATGGGCAAATCCAGATGTTTTGACCTTCTATAGAACGTTAGATCAAACGAGAATCATTCCACTAGGACCAAATAATAAATTAACAATAAATAAACAGAAGACGGCAAAGAAAAAAATAAATTTTAAATCTAAGTTGATGAGTGAAAAACCTCTTGTAACGATTTCTTAAAATAATTTCGTAATGTTAAGTTAGTTTAGAAATCTAAATAGGACTTTTTTTTTAGCTTTTTTTTTAAATATAATATTTATTTACCTGTACCCATTTTGGCTGATTTTTTTTATAGAATATCTCCTTTATAGGTAAGGAAATGGGGTTCGCGCAATCCTGTACTATTTTCTTGAGAAACGAAATGAGAGTTTCTGGGTTGTTAAGATACAGAGGGTAAAATTGAAAACTTTGTGTGCCTTGAAATTTCCACTCGATTTTGATGTCTGACATAGCTACCATAAAACTAGTAAACAAATAATGTTTTATAGTTATTGATAAACGTAAAATTTTTTCATTAACTAATTTGAATATATCGTATAAATTTGAAATTCCCAAGAATTTCTATCGCTTAGTTTGAGATCAAAATTTCAGCCAGGTAAGATTTATAGGGCTTTCTTTCATCTTGATTATGTTATAACCTATTTTTAATAATAAAGGAGAACGTAGTTATATTATGTCGTTTTTAAAAACAACAAAATTAAACAAAATAAACGTTGCTTAGCAATAACCTAATTATTTTGTATAACTATTTAGTTAGTTCCATTGAAAACCATAATTTCAAATGTCATTCAACAAATGCTGTAAAAATTAAAGTCCAACTAAATATACGTTAAATAGTTTAAATCCCAAATAATGTATGACACTAACTTTAAATGGCAACACTGTCTCCTGTCAGTTGGCGTACTTTCGACGTTCGACCGGCTTCTTAATTATTGTTCTGTTCAATTTGGATTGTTTTTCTGTTAATTTCTTTATAATATCAGTACTTTGGTGTTTAAATTTATGTGAACAATGCTGTGCGGTGGAAACTAGCTGAAAAGACCTAAAGTTCATGTTTTCAACTTTCCAAAATGTTTGGACTTGACCTGTTGCTTTCGTGTAATAAGTTTATTTTGTGCTCGTTCATTGTGTACGGTAAGTTTATAAAATTTGTTCCTGTTGGCTAATTTTGGGATAATCTTCGTGTAATCTACTAAAATGCATAAGCTACTAAAGAAATATCACCCTGTCGTAAGTTTGAACTTGAACGTTGTTATATAAACATTAAAAGCAAACTATAAACAACGCGAGCAATCAACGGGAGCGACTTTGAACCTTAAGCATGCCATGATCATCACTTTTTTTAATATAAATAAGCTAAAGAACCTTCAGTTCGGTAGGCTTTTGGTCTCACCTCCAGCTCCCAGGTTAGTCACTTGACGACTCCCTTCGGGTTCTATCCGCTCCTAAAGTTAGTTATACAGCTGCTTTAGGTTCTACTCCATTATTCCTTCCAAACTTGGTACCGGTTAGTCACTTGACGACTGCTAGGACCAGAAGTTTCATAACCTTCATAGTAAAGTTAAGACAAGAAGTTTGTCAGAGTTCTGAGAAAGATAAGTGTCTAAATAGTCAGTTAAAAAGTTTAGCGAAATATTTTAATGCTCTTAAATAAAACCCAACTCTTAAGAAAAACTATAAATTATAAGACAGTAAACAAAGACCTATAAACAGTACCTCAAATCGAGAAAACATGCGCACCGTAGTAATCGGGTATAATAGATTCTCATTTTCTGACCAATAATCATTGTTAAAGTTTTATCGATAATACATTGTTATTGTTATAAACTAAACGTGCTTACTTTATCATCTCTTCTTACCCCACGTAACTCGGTCTCGGCCTACCTCAGTTACCCCCCGGCACGCTAAACAAGGCGTGTCCTCACAAATAGAACATACAGTGGTAGCGTAAAGGAAGTATTGAGACCCCGTCATTGTACTAATCGCGACGCGACTTTTCTCAAGAGTTATTCTTTAAAAAAACGCGCTAACCCCTAAACTATTCGTGACAACATTTAGTGTAATTATGCCTCATAAAGGCTGTAGTGCAAGGTTTGCTATATGCCCTCAGTGGTCAAAAAACTTCATGAACTAAAACGAGACAAAATTAGTGATGGGCTTATTCGAATGAAAAATAATCT
This sequence comes from Pissodes strobi, assembly GCA_016904865.1. Taxonomy (NCBI): domain Eukaryota; kingdom Metazoa; phylum Arthropoda; class Insecta; order Coleoptera; family Curculionidae; genus Pissodes; species Pissodes strobi. The sequence goes on along the minus strand of JAEQML010037158.1, from coordinate 40,928 downwards.
GTTATCCGGTTATTAAAATAATCTGTATTATTCGGTTTTCATTGCACAAGTATTCGAATGAAAAATAACCTGAACCTGATACGTACGAATTGAAATACGAACACGAACTACGAAGGAACAAGCCTCGCTGTCGCGTCGATCCGTCGAAGGATCAACGAGCAAGGAGCGGTTTTAATTTGGTTATGAGTTATGAAGCAAGTTTCGATGTTTCAGCTCGAATAAAAGATGAGTTTTAAAATTTCAAATGTACCGGTAGAATGTGGTGCCTGAACTTGGGGGGTAAAAAACTAGCGAATATTAAATTAAGATTACATAATTTACTTTTATTGCGTACCTAACATAAAAAAATATCCAATTTTCGGCGCCTGAACGCCTAAACAGTGCAAATACAGCAATTTGTTGACATCTTCAAAGAATCAAAATAAAAGGTGGTAGCTTTTGATCCGGCCGGCGGCTGATATTTTTGTTACGATTAGCAAGCAGCCCCACATATTATTTCTTATTTCTTACATACACTTCTTCGTAATGAATACGGCCTGTTTTCCAATACATAACACTAATTATCAGCTAATGTTTGTTTAGTTTTTAGGTTATATATTGGGATGAAGAAAGTAGGAGCAATAGAGCAATACATAAGTCGTAATATAACTATAACAATACAATATGTACTATTAATTATTAATATTATTATAGTACTATAAATACATCGCCAGAGAGAAATACTTTCTTATAAAGTAGATTTTTAATAATTATGTTCATTACATGTAATCAACACATCCAAGAATCATATTTTGGAGTTTAAGTATTTTTGTTTTAAAAACGTAAAATGCTATTTATTTTATTTAGTTCAATAATATTGCGTAATCAAATATTTACTTGTATTTTATTGCTATTTATTAAGCCATACTTAATAAGACAATTACAGCAGTGTTACGAGTTACGAATATTAAGCGAATACGAACCTCCTTCCTAACCGGCTGCGATCGCTAAGCTAAATTTATTCGAATGATTATTCAAATGATCACTCGGTTATTAATATTATTTGAATACAAATAATTCGGTTATCAAAGTAATTCGGTTATGCCCATCACTAGACAAAATATTAAAACATGGGTATTCTCTTAGTTTAAAGGCTATTTTTCCATCATTTATAGAAAGGCAAAATGTTAAATTAGCTCTCAAAATATTTAATCCTTTTATTATAGAGGCTTTGAAAGGTTTTCTTAATAATTTGTCACATTCCAGCATTTAAGTGGATATTGCTGTCATATTGTTTTAAAAAAAGTTAAGTTGTGAATTTTGCAAAGAAAATTTAACTTTAAATGAACCTTGTGTTGTAGAAGATTCTTACAATTTCATTAATTATTTAAGTCGTGGGGTTCTTTTATATCCTCGTGAACAAGTAGTGGACGTAGTTGCAACAGTCTATATTATATTTAAAAAACTGATTGAGTTCGAAGACACATTTTTAGATATTTACAATAAAATCTTTTCTTTGTGAGCTGTTAAACTATCTAAACCAAAACAGCCTTTTGACTCCTTTTGAAAATTGTAAAAATCACCTAAAAAGTGATGTTTCAAAAATTTTTCTTTGCAGCATTTCAAATACACTTCTTTCTTAATAATTATTGTTCTAAATATAATTATAATCTTTTGGGTAAAAAGAAAAAAAAGGAAACTGGAGACTTTTAATAAATATTAAACCACAATAATATACCGAGTAATATACCAAATCTAACATAAAAAAGTAATAATCTGAAACCTGTATAAAGCTTTCAAGTTTTAATCGAGTATATCCAGCACAGAGTAGCGACAGAAACCGTCGGAACCTTTGATTGGGGGTCAAATTTTCTTTCTCATTTGACGGGCTTGACAGATAAACAACCTATTTCACTGATTAAATTGTGAAGAACTAGTTTACACCATCGATAATTTGAAGTGGAGTTAATGAAATAAGGATATTTGCGGTTGAATTAATATGAATAGCATTGAAAAATTTTATTAAAAGGAAATATTTTGTCTGCTTTATTTTATCACACACAAAAGAAATATTTTTAATTTATAGTCTAGAAAAATCAAATTTGGTGAAACAAATTAACAGAAATAGTATTGCAATATAAATGATTTTTGAAGTGAAAACTTCTTTGGTTTTATGAGGGTGATTTTTCAAGGCTGCGTCACATGGTTTTCTAATATTCGCCCCGCGTTACGAAAAAAATTCCTATCATGGGGTATGATTCAATTTGTGTTATAATACAAAGAGTGTGGCAAACGTATCGGAACCGACTCAAGTGATTAAAATAAGTTGAGAATAAGTGAAACTAACCGAAAGTTGATTGGACGACTAACCCAAACTAACCAATTCTATTAAAATTGATTATAACGTATCGGAACCAATTCAAATAAGTAAAATAAGTTGGGAGTGAAACTAATATAACCGAAAGTTGATTGGATGACCCATCCAAACGAAATAAAATGTTATATATTTTATATATATAAATATTAAAATGCACGACTGTCTATGTGTCTATCTGTCTCCTGCTCATGCGTCGAACAGCCATCAGACTTATTTGAATACACACCAGACCTAACAAGAAAAAATATTGTGTATCTAAAAGCACTTCTATGAAATAAATAAAATAGAAACTATATGTCCTTCTTTGCACATCATTGCAACGCATGCGGGGTTCAGCTGGTAGAGCTAAAAATTACATTTTGACATAAAATTGATACCTAGTTCTAATTCTTAAGATGGCGACTGGGTGCCATTTTAAAGGTATTTACACAGTTTTAATTGCGGAACATTAAGTGTTTATTGTCACTTCCTATGGTACCTAGAACGCCTTATCAAAATCTTTCAATTAATGGTTTAGCGTTAATAAAATAAAATAAATAAATAAATGGTATATTAACGGTTTCCCAATTTTACAATAAAATCAGATTATACAATAATCACAAAATTTTTACATCAAAAATTAAAGTAGGAATAGGAAAAAGGTATTAAACACAGGAACAAAGCGCTAGCATCACTTAACTAAAATTTAACCAAAATTTATAAGGAGAGACTTCTAACAACTTGTCTAAAGTTAGGCAGTGTCACAAACAAATACAGTTCGCTATAATTATCATTAGCAAGTCTACACATTCTCGTTAAAGGACTCTGCATGCCATAAGTAGTTCGATGAAATTTTACAAAAAATAAATAAGAGTTACGAACAATTCTTTGGGGAACATGAAAAAATATGAGATTCAAAAGCTCTGGGCAAATTATAAGACTGTTAACGATTTAATGATCTTATGTTTAAGAGATTTTCAATTTCTATGTAATTGAGTTGTTCAATGGGTATTCTCAATTTAAATGCCTTAAATCTGAAAAATTTACGCTGAACTTTTTCTAGTGACTCTATATAAGTATTATAGTGTGGTGACCATATAGAGCTTGCATATTCCATAACTGATCTTACAAATGAACAATATAGAGATTTAAAACATATAATGTTGTCAAAATCTCTTAAGGAAGAATGAATCCTAACAATTTTAGAGCTTTGTTTCTGACATAATTCAAGTGAAAGCTGAAACGAAGCTCATTAACTTTATCCAAAGAAATGTCCTTTATAGTATAGTCAAAATTTACATTATTTTTCTTCCTTGATACAGTCAAAATCTTACATTTGTCAATATTCAGCTTAATACCATTAGACAAACACCATTCAGACAGGGTATTCAAGTCAGATTGCAATTCCAGGCCGTCATCATGATTATTTATAATCTTAATCTCAGGTTGCCAGATGAGCACCCTGAGGGACACCAGAATCAACACATATTCCTTGAGAGAGAAAGTTTTTAATTTTTACAATTTGCCTTCTATCCTTGAACCATGCCAACAATAGGCCAATCTTCGGCATGAACTTGCCTTTCCAAATTTGGGTACTTTGGTAGCCACAAGACACAAGTAGGTAAATCTAAACTTTATTATATATTTTTTTAAATATTAACAAATAGTTTATTTACCGTCTATACATACATCAAGTTTCTTAATCTACGTATTTTTGTTTTTGATTTAATAAATTTCAAATCGCTCTTTCTAAATGTTAATGTGTACAATATCTTACATCTAATAAATAATTTTAACAGGAATAGTTTGGGAAAATTTTCACAAGGATGATCAAATTTCATATTTTCAAATAAATGTAATAGTGTATTTGAAATCTGATCCCCTATGGAAATTTTCTCAAATTCCTTATTAAAAATGATTTCTAAATTATAAATAAAAATTACGAAAGCTTCTGGGGGTGTAAATAATAAAAAATGAGAACTTTACTCAAGAGTTATTAAAAAACATTTAATTTGAACCTATATAATATTTTTTTTGAATTATTTTAATAATAAAACTAAACTAAAATTTTAAGAAACGTATTGACATCTAATTCCTTTTAAAAGTGTAATCGAATGAATATTAATATGTATAAGTAAAAGTAATATTAAAACTTAAAAAAAAAGAATCTCTCTGGGGTTGCATGAATGGAATGATTTTTTTCTATTTTTCATGTGAATTTAGTGGCTTTTCGTCGTATCTTTGTTTAAAAATCGATAGAGCATGTCGAAATTAGTGGAAATCCATGCCCAACTCGAAAAACACAAAAAGTGGGTTTATCGGTTTTTTCATGTCAGCTCCTCATTTAATAAAATATGGGGTTATTCCGAAAATGTCTAATTAATGGAAAATTTAAAAAAAAATTGTAATTTTGAATATCGGAAATCTGTTATGGAGATGAAAATTACATAATAATTCTATTTGGCTAGTAATTTGCTCTCTAAACATGTACAATTTTTTTCGCGAAAACTCTTTATATCGAAAATATTATAGACATTATTTAAATTGACATATTAGTTCCGTGTGTTTTGTTGGTTTGGGTTAATTTTGGTTCTGTATTATGTAGGGTTGGTTGGTTAGTTTCGATTATTTTTGCTACGCGCGCTTGTCGCTTCACTCTGGTTAATTGGGGTTAGTTTGGGTTAGTCTGGGTTAATCTTGACAAGTTTGGGTTGGTTTTAGTTAGTGTTGGTTAGTTTTGATTAGGTTGGATTAGCTGTAGTTGATTTTAGTTTGGGATAGTGCAGACAAGCGCACGTAGCGCGCTTGTCCCTTTAGTCTGGTTAATCTTGATTAGTCTGAGTTGGTTTTGGTTAGTTTGGGTGAGTGTTGGTTTCTATTGATTAGTTTGGAAGAGCTGTGGTTGGTTTGGGTTAGTTTTGGTTAGTTGGGAATAGTGAAGAGTCTTTTTACTCTGGTTAATTTGGGTTAGAGACGTAGAGAGGCACTCTTAGCCAAGATTTTTTTTCAAATACATTTTTGCTCTTCTAAACTTTTATGTTTTTTTTCAAAATGACAATGGTATATTTGCGGCGAAACATTTTGATTGTCCTGCGTTGAGAGAGATACCCTAATATCAAAAATAAATAATTTTTTTTCCTAACAGATTTCCGCTAGACGAAACTTGACCCATGATCGTAACAAATACATCAACCGCCTGACTATAAATGAAACATCTTTTGCTTCGTCATATGACCGATAAACAATCTATTTCGCGCAGGCGCCATGAAAATTGAAACCCGTAATGTCGCTACTCCGTGGTGGATATACTCGGGCTTTATCATAAATATTTGAAGATTGCAAGGTTCTTTGGATGGAGAAAACCGAGGAAACACTACCAAATTTGACATTACTATTACCTATTATGACACCTTTATACCTATAGTGACGTTTTACCACCTGTCTATTAAAAAGATTGGTTTTATCTAGTTTCAGTTTATCAAAATAGGTGGATTCTATTTTGGTAAACTGGATATTCAAAGGTTTTTGCTTTGAAATTTCGTTTTCCTTTAACAAAAATCGAATGAGGCACGTCTAAAGGCTGTTCATGACTCGCAGCCTTGTTTTAACCGGAAGCTCTTAAATATTATTTATGTATGCAGAGAAGGGTAAGTAAACTGCAATTTAATTTTTGATTTAAAAAAAATGAGTAATACACATTATCAGTCACAATAGTCGTGCTTAAAGTAATATCAGCTTGTAGGAGCTATGGTATTAGGCCCATTACGTTTCAAACTACATATAAAAAAGGATAAATTTACAAAACACAAGATTTTTTCAAATTTTTTCGAGATTTTTGCATCTAAAATGTCTACTTAACTGTGAAATTTTAAAAAAATTGCTCATTTCAATATACGCCTGTAAATAAGTTAGGACCACTTTTGATGACGTCACGCGTAAGCCGTCTGGCCTAGTTGTAGGAGGCATTGGGTCGATCAGTTCAATTTCTTCTTGAACGTGACAAAATTTAGAAAATTTGAGGTTAAGGGCTTCTAACCTAACTTCAAAACAGAATGCATCAGTTTCTATGTCGCGATGAGTATTATGCCAGTTGCTAATACGATTTATAGAGCCTTTGCGGCCTTCACGAGACCTAGAGATCTCCTAGATTAGTCATTCTTATTTTCAATTACAACAATGTTGAATGAGAAATGTTTCTAACTATTAACATCTATAGAGTGCTAAATACAATGAGGCCCAATCAACTTTGATTATAAACGCGCTTGCATTACCTAAATGTGAGAATTTATTCGAGAAATGTGTATACGACATGAGAAATATGTGATAAACAATGCAAGAGATACCAGCCAATAAATACATATATGAGACAACAAATATATTTATGAGACAAGAAATATATATACGAGTCAACTTTAGTATGAGTTACAAGATAACTGTATTATGAGCCTTGATATAGTGAGATATGACATTTTTCTATCATTGGTTATCAAAATATTTATAAATATACTTGAATTATTTCAACAATCCGGCTCGAAGGACCATTTTGTAGGCTTGAGACGACGACGACGAACTTCAAATGGTTTTTGAACAATGTTTTGAAAAAGCATATTTGAACGCTCAAACCACTGGATTTAATCAGCAGGCTTATGAATTATGCTATGCGTTGATAAATTATTTTAGCGAATTGTTTTGGACATTTATGTCAAACTCTAGTGTCCTCGTCTTTTCACGTGTCTTGTTAGAGTATCTTTCCGTTTTGCTTTATATGAACATTTTAAACAATGAAACCACTGCATTTGATCAGCAGGCTTATGAATTACGGCATGTTGTGTTAAATGATGTTTGAAGGTTGTTTTATAGGGACACTGTGGACATTTATGCCAAACTCCTGCATCATCGCTGTGTTGATCAGCAGTTCTATGTGTCTTCACGTGGTAACTTAGATAGTGTTTTCGTTTTGTTTTAAACGAACAATCTGAACAGCAAAACCATTGGACTTCATCGGCAGGCTTATGCATTATGGCATGCCGTCGTAAATGATGTTTGTAGATTGTTTTAAACTGACATTCTGGACATTTATGCCAAACTCCGGCGTTTTCGCGTTTTTGTATATGTTCCTTCACGTGCCTTCTTAGAGAATTATTTTGTCTTGTTTTAAATGAACAATCTGAACAGTTAAACCATTGGACTTCATCGGCAGGCTTATGAATTATGGCATGCCGTCGTAAATGATGTTTGTAGATTGTTTTAAAGTGACACTCTGGACATTTATGATAAACTTCGGCGTCTTCGCCTTTTTGTATATGTGTATTTACGTGCTTTTTTAGACAAAACTTTCGTTTTGTTTTGTATGAACATTTTAAACAATGAAACCACTGGATTTGATCAGCAGGCTTATGAATTATGGAATGCGATGTTAAACTACTTTTGTAAATTGTTTTATAGTGACACTCTGCACATTTATGCCAGATTTTGGTGTCTGCGCCTTTTTGATTTGCATTTATATGTGCCTTCGCGTGGTATTTTAGATAACATTTCTGTTTTGATTTAAATGGACATTTTAAACAGCGAAACCACTCGATTTGATCAGCAGGCTTATGAATTAAGGCATGCTTTGTTAAATAACGTTTGCGGATTGTTTTAAAGGGACACTCTGAACATTTATGCCAAACTCTAATGTCTTCGCCTTTTTGATTAGTAATTATATGTGTCTGCATGTGCTCCGTTAGAGATTTTTTCCGTCTTGTTTTAACTGGACAGTTTAAACATCGAAACCACTGCATTTGTTCAGCAGGCTTATGAGTTATTGCATGATTGTGCAAACTACCATTGTGAATTGTTTTAAAGGGACACTCTGGACATTTATGCCACTGTTTTGTGTTTTCATCTTGGTGACTAGTTCGGTACCTCTTGAATTGATCCTTCAGTACTTCATTCTTTGGGCTTCCATAAGAATGCTTCAAAAACTTGACTGAATGCTGCTTGATATCATCTTTGCAATCCGATTGGGATTGAGAATGCAGTGTAAGTTGATCCTTAGGTTTATGAGCAAGTTCGTAGTTTATTAACCTAAAAAAAATTACAAGCATTTAAAAAACCTAATATAAACAAATGTAGTGGGTATATGAGGGCATCTTAGAAATAGGACAATTATTAATATTTTCCTCCACATTTATTTATTTATTAATGAATAATAGCATAATGCTAACAATTTCACAAATAATTTGAATGATACAGCCAACAATCACAATTAATCACATCAAACAATCACAACATGTGACTATAATTCAATATTGTCTTTACAGTATAAAATACATCTTCTCTTAAAAATCTGAGCTGTATTGATTTATTGTACTGCACAAGTCCGTTGTGGAAAACATCATTCTGACCATAGTTAGTGGCAACCGTTGAAACATAAAGGTCCTCTCTGGCTCTGGTTGGATAATTATGTACGTCTGTTATATATCTAGTGTTTCTCAATAAATGTTCAGGAAGCAAACTGTGTTTTATTTTATATATAAAAGTCATTGTGTTGAGAAATAATACTTGTTTAACACTCAATAATCCTGTTGTCTTTAATCTGGTTTCAATACTTGTATAACGATTACATCCTATAATAGCACCCCGGGCTTGATTCTGCTTTCTTTAAAGTATACTTTTCTCTGTCATGTTCAGTAAAAACAATATAGATGAACAGTAGTTGAAGTGTGGTAATATAATTGACTCATAAATTGTTAGTTTTCAGAGAAGGGTTGTGCGAATAGTTTGCTACTTGGGATACAGGGAGGAATGTGGGGATGGTTTCTCGGGTCTGTATATATTTAATTTTGCAAAATTTGCTGTAAGAAAGACTATGAAACTCACAAGGACCGTCATTAATATAACACCAGAAATATACACAAACTGGTGGCCAGATATTGCATATTGGGAACGTGTTCAAGTAGAACTGGTTTCACAGCTGTCAAACTGTATAATTCCCACAAGAAATAAAATCCTTGTCATTTTAAAAATTTAAAAAAATTAAGGTTTTTCTGATAGAACGAGCATTTCGTAACATACAATGTTCCATATTAGGATGTAATTTCAGTGTAACTACAATTATTTTGGTATTGTCTTGTAATTGTGTAACATTTTAGTCTGGTGTGGTATTGTTCATTTAAATTTTGAATGATTTATCCGGGAACACCTGTGGGGGTTGCAGCGAATTCGGATTCATATATGAAGTTAAGGATATATAAAGTGAACTTAAACAATATTCACTGTGCCTACATTTTCAAGTGCCTATGCTGATAAAAATATCTGAGAGGCTAAACCATACCGAAATTCATTTCAATTGAGAAAGTAGGCACCTATCATAAGGAAATGCTAGCAGGAATTACCCGAATTACCCTACTTAGAACAAATAAATCTTAAAAAATATATTTTCGTTGCAAAAGAAGAGCAAAACTCAAAGGGATTAGAACGTTGTTTAAATGTCATTTTAAATAACACTAACATAGATAAAAGAGTGACTGTTAATTTTCTACTGCGATATGACGTCATATTCATATCGAATGTTAATTTTAACAATAAAATTATGTTATGATTATGTGTTCCCGTCATTTCAATTTTCAATCTCATGTTCATCATGGCATTATCAGTCGCCGGTGCGGTAAATATTTCCTTTCTCACTTTAGTTGTGTCTATTAAAAGAAGATGCTCTAAACATACTATCAGACAATAGTTTATTTGGTGCTGGTACAAAATTACATTGTTTGCACAGTAGAGGCCTGTTCATTTGGCTTTGCTCAACCTGCTCGGAAAATCAAAGAAATCAGTTTGGAGCAGAACACAAAATGCCATAACTCTACTACAAGCAGATATTTCCTGCTCGGACTACTTCCTAGCTTGCTACCCCAAACGAACGCGCTTTTTGTTAAAACAGCACGTGGATAGGATATTTTATATATCAAGGAAATTATGGAGAAAAATCAACTTCAAGCGAAAATAAACCTTTTGCTAGAGGAAAAATTGGAAAACATAAAGGAAAGTGAAGATTTTCAAATTCAAGGACTTGAAAACAAGGTAAATCTACCCATAAACGTCAGTAATCTGGCAACGTCGCCAAAGTCAATGTCAAACTTGTCATTATTGTCACCAATGCCAAAACCATTGTCCCCAACACAAAATCTCGGACAAAACATCAACAAGTTTCAAGTGCAATCCCAAGCAAAAGGGGATAATATAGAATTACTGGATTTTACCCAAAAAAAAAACAAAGACTCGATCCGAAAAATCCAAAGAAGTCCTGGAGGGACACAGCGGACAACAACAAAATTATGTTGCAGTGGAACCCAAAAATACCGCTGACGTGGATCTAGTCATTAGTGATAAAACCACGACCTGCCAAAACAAAACAGCAGGTACTCCTGAACGACAAAAACAAACGGAGGATTTGAGGGCTGCACTCCCATCAGCATCCACCCAAAATGACAAAAAATAATTGGATGAAGCCGAAAAAGACAATCCAACTGGAAAAGGATATCCACTGCAAAGGCAAAGAAGACCAACAACAGACACTTCCGAACGTTAAAAGAAATCCGAGGCTTTGGTAGTTGAAAACCAACCAGTATCAACACAAAATAGTCAAGTACAAATGAATGAGGCCGAAAAAGATGATCAAGGATGGCAGGTGCAAAGGCCAAGAAGGCAACAGATATATCCCAAATTGCCTCGCCCATCTCCAGTAAAGGGCAGTTGCACTGAGTTCAATTTAAGTGTGGCAAAACTGAATCCATTTTTTTTCCTATCTGGGCTAGCAGTGGAAACGACAGAGGAACAAGCCAGGAGGTATGTGGAGGGCAAAATCAATGAAACATGTTACTGTGAAAAAATGATAACAAGGAAGAGCCGGTACAAAAGTAGCTTCAAGATTGAAGTGCCCACCAGTACAAAGCGCATAACAATGTCGCCAGGCATATGGGGACCTGGAGGCTCTGTAAACCATTTTCTGCACTTACGACGACTCCCTGTTCACAGGGAATATCGAAAGGTAAATTAAAACAGCAAATATTTCACCAAAATATTCAATGTCTAAAGAATAAGGTACCAGAGCTGAAGGTGTTCCTGACTGAGAAGGCTGACAATGGTCCAGTGCTTGATGTGGTGTGTGTCACCGAGCATTGATTTGAACACAATGAAGATAGAATCCTACAAGACAACATCAGTATACTGCAGGCCAGTATTTTTGTACATGAAAACTGTGTGATAGACTATGAAGAAGAGATAGTGATTGTTAGTATGAGTGTTGAGAGTATCATGGAGTGTTCCTCGATCGTAAGTAGGCAACATAAAATATTGATTGTATGTATGTACCGTCCACCACAGGCATACTTGGATCAGTTTCATCGGTTTTTTGATTTGCTTTCTAACCTTTTAACCTATATTTTAAATAAATATCCCAAATATAAAAAAATAATCTGTGGGGACTTCAATATTGATCTTTTAGAAAGCTCATTCAGAGCAAAGCTATTTACTGACCTGATACTTGCAAATAACTTTCATCAGACCATATTTCTGCCAACTCGTATTACTAGTCACACAGAAACACTGATTGATAATATTTGTATTAATTTCATGGAAATGGGTGCTGCTCGTGCAGATTGTTCACACATCTCTGTCTGATCATGAGGGGCAAAGGATCAGCATGGAAGCCAACAACAGCGAGCCCAAAAAAGTGGGAAGACAGAATAAAAGGATTTTTTCAGGTGCAAAGCTTAACCAACTTAGGGCAGAACTATCTGAGGCAAGTTTTGACCATATTTTTAGTTACACAGATGCAAACAAATCATATAATGAATTTATAAACATCTACACTCGACTTATGGAGGTTGTATTTCCAAAAAAACCTTTAAGCCAATCAAAAAAAGTCGCACTTGGATAACACAGGGAATCAAAAAATCTTCAAATACTAATATGAGGAAATGAGAAAAGGTAAGGTACCACCTCAGCAGTACAAGATGTATGCGAACATATTTAAAAAGATTGTACAAAAGGCAAAGAAAATGCACAAGCAAAAGATAATAGAAGAAAATGCAAACAGAGGTAAGACAGTCTGGAATATTGTAGGAAGTTTGACTAACAAAAAGCAAAAAAAATGAATGCAATATCCTCCAACAACTCGAAGACAAAAACAGGACGGAATTGGAAATATTAAATGGCATAAACGAGACATTTTTAAATATATGCCCAGATCTCAGTTCAAACCAAGAAATGGCACTTTGCAAAGTAGAGACAATCAACAAGTCAATTTTCCTAAAGTCAACAAACATACAGGAAATGCATAAAACCATTCTAAATCTAAAAAACAAAAAATCGGTAGGACACGATGAAGTACCCATTGTATCGCTTAAAAACACAGCAGAAATTATAGCCCCAATACTTACATACATAGTAAACCTCTCCCTCTCGAGTGGTATATTCCCAGAAGCATTAAAAGTTACACAGGTCAAACCAATCTACAAAAAAGGTGAAAAGGGAGATGTGAGCAACTACAGACCAATAGTTTTATTAAACAACATTAGCAAGATCTTTGAAAACATAATAAACAGCAGGATGGTGGAGTTTTTTGATAGGGAGAGCGTCCTTTCAAACTACAAAAATGGATTTCGGTCAAAAAAATCAACAACTCGAGCAATGTATCAAACTCTGGACGAAGTACAAAAAATATTAAATAACAAAACTCAACCTCTTGCTATGCTCCTTGATCTATCAAAAGCTTTTGATAGTGTCGAACACAAACTGTTGCTGGCCAAGTTTGAGAGATCTGGTGTCAGAGGAGTTGCCCTCAAACTTCTTGACAGCTATCTTCAAAACAGAAAACAATGTGTAATAGAGAGAGATGAGAATGGTAATGATCAGAAATCGGACCTAAGAACGGTAAAAAAGGAGTACCACAGGGGTCAATTCTCGGACCGCTGCTCTATTTATTATATACAAATGAACTGCCAAAAGTAACAAAGTGGCACACTGTACAGTTTGCAGATGACACAACTATTATCGCCAATACAAATAAAAATGAGGATGCAACAGAGGAAGTTTATAATGCAATGCAAATTCTAGAGGAGTGGTTTGTAGCCAACAATCTAACACTTAATGTTAACAAGACCCAACTACTGGAATTTGGCTTCCAGCAAGTAGAAACAGGAAACACATTTGAGAGAGATGGAAGGCAGATTACTGCTGCCAGGTCAGCCTCCTTTCTGGGTGTGCATCTGGACTACAGGTTGGACTGGAGGGACCATATAGATGATCTTGCAAAAGCTACTGCCCGATATACCTATTTACTAAAGGTGACAGCAGCCAACATTTCAGCACAGTCAGCTATAGAGGTTTATCATGCATATGTACATTCAAGAATAAGGTATGGCATAATTTTTTGGGGAGGTAGTAGTGACATCAATAGGATAGCAGTCCTTCAAAAGAAATGTATAAGAAGCATTTTCAACATGAAACAAACTGAGAGCTGCAGGGAGCTATTCAGGGAGCTGGGCATCCTCACTATGACTGGTACTTATATTTATGAATCTGCTACATTTATCAAAACAAATCCTGATCTTTTTACCGATTTAACTAGGAATTATGAATATAACACAAGGCAGAAGGATGATCTCTTAGAAAACAAAACAAACTTCTCCTATTTGCAGAAAAATGTCCATTTCTCAATAGTAAAAATATTCAATAAGTTGCCCCTTACATTAAGATACAAACCCTTATTAACATTTAAAAGCAAACTAAAACAGTTGCTTATTGCTGGGCTCTTGTGTGTGGGATCTCTATGTATATATTAAATATTTAATATTCGTATTTATATATATATTTTATTTTATTTTAATTTAATTATGTAAAAGTACTAGTGGGCTGTAAATGCAACACTGTTTTACTATTATTTCATTGTGCAATTCACTGCTCTTATTTGATTGTCAAATCGTACATAATAATTTTATTAGGTACTCTTTTATTTTTGTGTGAATTTTATTGTATCTTATGGTGTGCTGTACTTTATATGGTTGTATAGTTATTAGTTATTGTATTTTATTTAGAATGATGACATGTTTCACGCCGTAAGGTAAAGACATTTGTATGTTTGTCAGCAAACAAATAAAGATAGGGATATTTTTCTCAAAAAACACCACTATGTCTTTCAGTCTTTCAAAATTTTAAAAATGGGGTTATATTATTATGTTGATTATCTGTCATCTTTCTGCTTTTGCTCTAACTGCTCCACTCTCAGACTAGGTGCAAGTAGAGCATGATTTAACTGATCTCGAGCACAGTGCTCCATCCCAAGCGAACAAAAAAATATCAGCTGCTCGAGCCAAATGAACATCGATCACCTGCTCCAAGCCGCTTAGAGTAGTCAGAGCAGACCAAATGAACAGGCCTTAGGTAACCAACTCCCCAGGATTGTTACTGCATGTGTTCTGTATTATGTGGTAACATCATTGACACATCATCATAGTTACCCTACTAAAATCGATAAAATGTATAGTTCTGGTAAAGGTCACGACCCACAGAATGTCGCAATTTTCTTTTTTTCACTAGAAAGTGTCCTATACAGTAGTTTAAGAGAAAAAAATCTGTGGATGCCCCACGTTTGGGCCGAAAAAATAAACCCCAAAGTTCGAATTTTGAGGTTCATTGACGTAGAACGGCGAACTTTCGCTACTACTTTCCCGGGCGTGACGTGAAAATAAGGAAATTCTAGCAGCTGGTTGCTATAATCGGTGGATCATACACTTTTTCTTTAAAAAAATTACAAATTGTCCAAAAAATTAATTTTTTCTTGATTTTGGGTATGCCTTGGGTTAGTTCCTGTTTGATGAGTCTCCGGAGCGAGCGCCATGCGCGAAGCGAAATATTAGTAGAATGATAAAAAATTACTAAATGATATATGCACAAATCAAATACTATGGCAACCACTGGCTAAAATATCCTTACTTACACGTCACACCTGTGAAAGTAGTAGAAGATTTGCCGATCTACGTCAATTAACCTCAAAGCTCCAATTTCGGGCGCTTTTTTCAGCTCAAATGTAAAAAAATGCAAAACCTTTGATTCTAACATTTCTAACTCTAATTAAAAAGAAAAAAATATATTAAAAAAACAAACAAATAATTTTATTAACATTGAAATCTTCATCTGATGAATTATTTATATCAGTAATGTTATTACTATTAGGAACAATAACTTCAGAATGCTCAGATATGGCTAGTTCCCATGCCCATTCAATGTTGGTTTTCATTTTGTCTATATTTTGATTCATGCACTTGAACATGAAAACCAGTCTACTGGTTTTCATGTTCCTAAGCGATTCTGTAAATAAGATTGGACCAAACCAAAACAAGCCCTTCCAATCACTGCAATATGTAACTGTTCACACAATTCTAAAACATTATTCTTGTTGGCCAGTCTGAGTCCAATACAGGAACCAATTTCCACCACATTATTGGTGGAATAAGCCTAAAATAATCCCTAAAAAAGTACTGTGGAAATAGGCTTACTTTGATATAAGAGAGATTACAAATGGAACAGCAGAACTGTTAATATTGTTTAAATACTCAAAAGCCTCCCCCCTTTGAGTAGTTGTTAAATGTCATTACAAAAATCGGTAATGTTTGCTAGATAATGAATTGGTCCAAGTGCCATATTTTTTTCTTTCAAAGAAACTTTTTCTTATTGAAAATAGCTGTCCAATTCTAATTTATGCCACACCTCTACACATACAGAAATTGTTGTATAGTCTATTTGAACTGTATCAAGACCTATGGCTTTTGAGTCTACGCGAGTAATTAGATCAGTGACAATCTGGGCATCATGAGAGTTTTTATAATGTCACTTTCGATAACATCCTCTTGGCCCTGGCATAACTGAACCAATACTCCACTATTGTCAAAAAATTACTTAAGTGCATTGTTGCAATGCTTGCTCTCGCGGCACCCATCGATACAGTTATTACCATGTTGTACAGAGAACAGATCTAGGAAGGGGTCCTAGATCTGTTGCGCAGAGGCATATTGAGGAGTTTTCTAATATTTGGAATGGTGGAAAACATTTTTAATTTATTAAATAAAATTATCGAATATATATCAAGCTATAAATATCATTATATATCCTCGGAACCCTGGGTATAACATCAAGTTGTGTTATTGTCTGCATGGGGGGCGATCTTCAAAAAAGCCAGAATAATTTTGAAAAGAAAATCGAGAAAAAGACAGATATTAAATGAAAATTTAATAGAGTCAAATTATTCTTCATGAAGGCCCACTGGCAGACCGAGGGCCCAGTCCGGCACTCTTTTCATGCCTAGGGCATAGGTGACATTTAAACTATTCTATTAGTAATAACATACTACAACACCTACAAATTATTAGTTAGCTGCAATGTTAATGTCAGTTATGATTAAATAAATGAACACACAAATTTAAGGCAGTCAGTGAGAGAATCATAAGTAATCAACCACACACAAAGTATAAAATGACCAAATACCAACCTTTTTGGAAGGCAATTAAGTACTTACTCAACAAGGTAATGATCATTTTCTGCTTTAATCCAACTTGCATTATGTTGATCAAACTGAGAATAATTCTCCATCTCTTCTTTATTGGAAACATTTCCAGAAGAATTATTACTTGCCAGCTTGCTAGACATAATATAATATTAAAACTTTAGAGAAAATATCAAATTCCTTTTATTTGGAAGCGACAATTTAATTCAACTTTAATAGAACACAGAAGAAATGAAATTAATCGATTAATTTGATTCCTCCATCATACAAATAAATAAATAAACATCCAGGGTTATTCCTAGAAATTTTTTTATTGTGCCACTTTGTAGAAAATATAGTGCCAATTTACCGCAGGATTTTGCCAAAACTGTCCCATTTGGATGACGTCATTGTAAGGCTGACGGTTGACTTGTAAATTAATACGTAATTAGTTAACCAAGTGACACCATTGTTGCCAAACGAATTGTCGGTTATTTTTTAAATAAAATGAATAAAAAAAAAATTGCAGAAAAGGCTCTAACATGTAACTGTAGCTCTTTTAGCTGCGGCGGAAAAATTTGGTAGTGCCTTGAGTTACTTTACTATCTTAATTAAATTAGAAAACATTGATTCATTTGCTTTATGGCAACGCTGGATTAATGTCAGACTCAGATGACTTACTTAGATGTCAGAGTGCCTTCTTGTCCTTATTTAAACATTATGTAAAGACAAAAAGGAGAAGCAAAATGTATCCAAAAATTCATACAGCCTAAGAATAGGGAATTACGAATAGTTATACGTTTATTATGGTATTTTTAATATATCTGATGATTAGTGCACATTAGATCATAGTATATCAAATTGTGCCACTTTAGTCACTGGGTTGCCATAGAACATTTTAATTTTAAAGTGTGCCACTTTTGGCACAATTGTGTACCTAGGAACAACACTGATTCTATGCATCTCCTGACGTCTGAGAAGCAGTGTTCAAAATACCACCTACCCTTGTGTCAGTTCCAATTATTCTACTTTTGCTTTCGGGCTTCAGCATGCACATTTGGCAGCAGCCCAGCGTTGTTCTAATATTTCACCTCACGCATAACTTCGCTCGCTACGGACGGGGACGCATTCAACAAAAGCTAACCAAAGGCATACTTCCGATTCGTCTTCGGTCGAGTGTGCACGTGTCGGGTATCGGCCATTTTGTTCCAGCTTCATATACATATATGTTAGTTTGGGGGCACATGGGGCTTTCAGGGGCTGTGTAGATTCCCCGAATAAGATTCGGACGTCCAGCCGGGGGTTAGAGCCCCGTGCATGTACAAGATTTAAATGTGTGTGAATGTCCAGCCGGTGGTGTTCGAACCTTAAAACAAGCCGTGCAAGCAACGATCTGAGCCCCCTGGAGTACATACTCGACATACAGGGAGCCCTAAAAATAGTATTTCTATCCATCAGGTGTAACTAATCTGGGATGGGTCGCCCCAGCTCTTACTAAGCCGGATAGAGGTCTTTTCTGGCTGAATTTCTAACGAAAAAGGCCAATAGAGAGTTTACTACTACTACTACTAACCAAAGGCATGCCCAAAATTTTTACTAATAATATTGTGATGTTTTATGATTGCTTTTGTATGTTTTAATTATGTATTTTTTTTTCTACTAAAATTGGGTTAGGCCCGTTGATAAATAAATAAAATAAATAAAAACTTTTTGAAGGCACTTAGTTTTTCCTCCAATCTACCGATCCTCTGTAAGAGGCTTTGGTTAATGTTTTTGAGTTTTTTCAGCTTACCACCATGCACCCATATCGGCATCAGAAACACATTTCAACATTTCTCTGCATGAGTTACCAAGCGATGAGACATTCAATTCCAAAGACTCAACTTTTACAGAAATGCCTTTTAATTCAGATCTAAGATCCTCTGTGTCTGCTAAAGTCTTTGATTGCTCTTCAGCAACCTCTTCCAATCCAGCCTTAATAGTGTTACTTATTAGTTGACTGAAGTCAACAGAAAGTTTCCTCAATATTTTCTCACTGTAAGCCTCGATAGCTTTTTCAAATTCAATTCAATTCAAAAAGTGCTTTATTAGTCTTAAATCATAAATTTTGTTGACAAAGCGTAGGTAAATAAAAGCAGGTAACATCAACATTCATGGTGCGACCCCACTTCCAACCATGGCATGGCGGCGATCCAGAGACATAAGTATTCCGGCAATTCCAGGAACACAAACATCCCGGCACCCCAGAATACCCGGCAAGTCGCCGAACCGCACCAAAAGTTAACTAAACTTAACTTAACTTAACTTAAACCACACTAAACACCCAGAACAATCAAATACAAACAAAGAGACAAGCAATGAAATACAACATGACGTGGTACAATCATTATAATAGATCACCAAGTTCAAAGCTCGGCATAAAAGTTAAGCCAGTAAAAGTAAAGGTCAATAAAATAAAATGGTCAATAAAACAAAACAATCAATAAAACAAAAAAGTCAAGAAACAAAAATTAAACCTAAAAAATAATTAACTGACAAACTTGTCAAGCCCAGACTCATTGGGCATTTACGATAATTGGAGCGGTATCTACCGGTATGTATCTGAGCGTTCGTTAATTTGTGTTCCATTAACCAACCGCGTTCTGTAATTCAATTGAATCTACCTATACATGTACCGCGATCCAACTTTATGGATCTGCTATTTGTGTCGGTACATGTCGGCATTGTCTTTATAAGAAGAAAGTCGTTCAACGGGGCCTGTGGAGAGGTGCTGCCCCCAGTGGCTGGCACCAAAAACAGTATTTATGAATGAAAACACGTGCAATGTTTACCCTACATACGAAAAGGAAGGGGTAGAAAGGGGAATACATAATATATTGGCGGAGCAGTAGATTTCCAAGAAATGATCTTCAGCCAAGGCTAAGTGGCTAGAACCGGTTTTATCAGTTTAATTTTTACACACAAAATGAAATTTCCAATACTGCTTCCCCAACCTTGACTTTTCAATTGAATTTATTTTATGTTTGGGAAAATGGTTTTTAGCATTTTTAACACATTGATTTTTGTGTCAATTTCTTTGCTAGTTTCTATTATTCATATAGGCCTAATTGAATTGGTGCAGTAGTCGAAGAAAATAGATTTGCATATGCCATTAAAAAATGGGAAAATAATAAACAATAATAAAATCCTATTTGCTAAATGTAAAACGTTTTGACTTGATATAAGTAAAATTTTACAATATAAACTGGATATTTTAACGCATTCAAAATTAGGAACACTAAAAACATATTATTAAACTATAAAAAAAATTATATTTATAAAAATTGATTATTCGTTTCCTATTATTAGTCAAAAAGTAAGGTATCACAATTTTTAAACTTGCAATGTTTATAGAGAAATATAGATAAAAATTAAATTTAGTTCCAATAGTAGGTAGGTATAGTTATTTCATGTATTTTTTCTTTTTATAGAAAGAAGACAATTAAACATGTTCTGCAATTTTATGCTTTAATGCACCAGAAACATGTATTTATCAAATTATTGATTAAAATGTCTTGTTATTTGGAGATTAATAATAAAATTAAATATTTTCATTTTATTAAATTTCATTATTTTTGCAAAAGAGGGGGAGATAAGAAATAAGGTGTTTAAAAACTGAAATCAAAACTCTTACCACTTTGGATAAGTCTTTATTTAATATGAGTTCGGCATATATTAATACTAATTTATGTATCGGTACATATAATATTGCTCCAGGCCAACAGCCAATGTTCAAAACTTTCAATCGCTTATAGCCATTATTATCATTATTACATAATTGACAATGAAATTAAATTAATATAAATGTACTCTTCAAAATATATACTGTAGTTTATTCGCTATAATAAAGTAAATAATTTTTGAAAAAATTCGGATTTAGGATAGTGAAATAAACAACATCCGAGTAAAACTATATTTACTCGAAAATTAAACAATTCAATTGATAAAACACATCAACCTATACAACCCTTAAAACTAAAGAACAAGTATATAAGATAAAAAATAAGCATCGAGAGTAGTGTGCTGTTTCGGGCAACTTCTGGTTTGATTCATCCCTTATTTTCAACTGATCATTTTATGTTCACTTGTATTATTTCCCTTTGAAATAATTCATTTATTTTATCTTAGATGCCAAATTTTTTCATATCAAAGTTTTGTGTTATTGCCTATCAAACTTGTAAAGTTATACATGTTCTTAAAATAACTTTCTTGTATATTATAAGTTACAATTAATCACCAGAAACCATATTATTTTTCAATCAGAAGTTGCTAATATAGCTATTGTGATAAACTGATGTATCAAAAGATTAGATCGACTACAACTCCATAAATAAGTACTTATAAATATTACTTAAATATCGAAAAGTAATTGGACTACATTAACATAGATACAACCTAAAAGCATCACCATTTAATAAGAATCAACTAATAAATTAATTATAATCAGTCGATTAATGTTTTATCTTTATTTAAATATAAGATGATTCACAGATCTCATTTATTAGTATTTAAAAATTTATATATGTATATATATTTAAAATTGTCAAATCATATTCAAAATCATGTTTCGTGCCAAACAATATTGGTCCATAAAACTTACTTTTTAATTTAAAAAATTCAAACTCGCTAGAAAAATATTACTTTTTTACACTGTGAAAAAATCCATAATTGTAGTAAATTGGAAAAATACAATTATATAATATATATTTAAAGTTTTATGTTCCAGTTAGAAAAAACTGCAAACAACTTTTTCGAATACTAAGTAACTAAAAATAACTCTTGGAGTAATATTAAAATGTTGTTTTTTACTCCGTGAATAAAAGTGGATAGTGAATAAAAAAATTATAACGTCAATTCGCATTTTGAATATGACTTACATTGTTTATATATTAAAGTCCTTAATAAAACATTAATTATGAATTCCCGGTGGGATAAGCATGAATCACCTTCAAACCAGCTTATTCGGGCAATAATTGATTTTTTGTTTTAAAAATAAATAGTACATTGGACATCTCTATGCTTTGCTGTATTGAAAGCCATCTAAGTGGCTTTAGCATCAAATTAATGGGAGTATAATGTGTACAGAACAATATAATGCGCATAGCTTTATTTCGTAGCAACTGGAGTCTTTGTATATCAGCCTTTTTACCTGATATCAACAATGAAAAACAGTAATTGAAATGCGGATATATAATGGTATTATATATAAGAACACGACTCCAGTGACTAAGAATCTCAGCTATTCTCCTAAAAAATTCTATCTTTTCCAATTTTTTTTCTAATATGATCTACATGTAACAAAAAATTAAGCTGAGAATCCAAGACTACCCCTAAATATTACTAGATGCATTTTCAAATAGGCTATTAGATATCTATCTTAATCCAATAATTATTTTCTAGAAATCTATTACAATTCTGCTTAGAGCCAAAAAACCATGTACTTTGTCTTTTTTTTTAACCTAAGCCTATTTACACACAACGAGTTATAAAGGATGTCAAGTTTTGATTTCGTAGTATCTACTACCTGATTAAAATCCTTCCCGCAAACACAGATCAACATATCGTCCACAAACAAACTTAGAAATGTATAATTTAAAACTCGGTCTAGATCATCGACATATAGCACAAACAAAAGGGGGCTCAGAACACTGCCCTGCGGCACCTCTATCTCACTATCAAACGGATTTGAGGACACATTATTCACTCTAGTCACATGGGAGCGATCCTCCAGGTGATCAGTGAACCAAAAAAGTGCACTGTTTGTAATTCCATAGGCCTGTAGTTGTGGATAAGTCTTCTCCTATTGATGAAGGTGAAGTAAAGAGTACCCAAGTACACAAAAAGCAGTCTTTAAAAATTTAACTGCTCAGATTTCTTGAACCACATTTAATGGGAAAATATTTGGCACCAATGATGAAGACATACTTTGTAGGCACAGCGATCAAAGAAAGCTTTCTCGCCCAGGGGATGTTCCTTTACAAATTGATGCTCTCAAAATAGACGTTATCTGAAACAAATTAAAATCTAATGTAATTTTGACTTAGTTTGTAAAGAATTTGTTTGTCAAAAACTGAAACAATTAAAAAAATACAAATGTGGAACAACCCAAAAAAGTAAATTTAAAGAAATCTAAACGCGCGTGCTTTAAAAGTGCTCTTATACACTTATATCATAATATTAATTAAATTCAATATTCATTCCATACATTTGTCATCCTTCCTTATACATGCCTATCAATCAATTAATTAACTATTCAAAACTGTTCATAGACACCTAGACGTGCAACATCTTCTATGTACTTACGTACAAAATAAACGTTAATATGAGAAAGCATACTGATGGATATAAAAAAGTAGATGTAAAGATTTACCCTATCCCTATCTACATATATATGATTATTATAAAAATATTCATCGTATTTAATTAAACCTGTTCTGTTTATTAAACTTCGAAACTGCTATTGCAATACTCTGATTTCCGACAAAAACTACAAAACAAAGGAAGTGGGTACTTTTGTACTTACCTAGAAAAAAAACGTAGATAGATAATCGCAATTTACTCAGCCCAAAATTAATCATTACAACCCAAACACAAACATTTTACAAAGTAAAGCTTGTTCAACTTGAACAATGGCGGAAAATATAAAAATAAACAATGAGATATTCCGAATTATTACGAACACTCGTCCACGCGGCTCCACTCCGCGCCGCCAGGTAACAGCCCTTGGGAATGCACCAATAGAAATGTAGGAACTCCCTCCTTGCAACGTTTCTCGTAGGACGCGTAGTAATTGCTTGAAATTCGTCAATGGGCACATTTCAGGCCGGACGCCATCTAGGGATGAGGCCTTTTTTCAGTTCGAGGTTGAATAACTATTCCCTATATAAACAAAGATGTCGGTTTATTTACATCTTATATTGACATAACCTACAAATTTAGCCTGCGAGCCTGTTTGTTACTTATATACTTTCGAAACCTTAGACAAGTTACCTAATCTAAGTTCGAAACTCTGAAAATAATTTTACTATTACATTCATTTTTAGAGAGAAATAATTAAAATACCTTCAACATCATATAGCGAAAAGCAACATTTTCAATATATTTTTCAATAAACACATGTTAATTTTTTCCTTCTTTTATGTTTTCTGCATTGAAATTGAAACTATTTTATAATGCCTTCAATTGCCGAATCACTACTATCTAATATTTGAAAAGTAGCCAAGATTGTGATGGCTTGACGTTTATTATTCTTCATTATAATCAATTTTTTAAGGTTTCTCGCGATCCGCACCGTTCCGTTCGACAATTACCATTTACCGGAACGTATCGACGTTAATCAGCTGATTACCGCTGTATACCTACCGGTAGATACCGCTACAATTATCGTAAATGCCCATTATAATAATCAGTGTCAGAATTTTCTATCCATTATACATTATACAAATGGCTATACATATCTACATGTCAAAGCGTGTCCTGGTAGAATTCAGTCAAAGTGTAAGATGCCCTACTCAAAAGTAATTTTTTTAGCAAGCAACGAAAGGTCTCAACGGAATGCACTGTCTTTAAATTGGTTGGTAAATGATTAAACATTTTTCGACCCTCATAAATTAGTGATTTTTTTACTAAAGTAGATTTGTGAATTGGTAAAGGTAAAAGGTGAGCCTGACGCGTCTCAATTTGAGGAGCAGGTCCCTAGAGTGCATTGTGGTTTTTAAAGATAAGGGTTGTCGTCTCTAATATGAAAAGGGAAGTCAGAGTTAAAATCAGAGTTGAGTCATAAAATGTGGTCTACAAGAATCCCTACGAGTAATGTTAGCAATAAGGCGAACAGCTTTTTTTTTTTTTGGAGAACAAAAAGCACATTAAGTAGGCCTTGATTTGCAACACCCCAGAATAGTATATCATACCTGAGGTGAGACTCAAACAAAGAGAAGTAAACTGTCCGTGCTAGTTGTGAACTTAATTCTTCCCTCACCACTCGCACAGCAAAACATCCTGATGACAGTCTTCTTCCTAGCATCAACACATGATCTTCAAAACGTAATTCCCGGTCGATTAGAATACCTAGAAACTTGGATACTAGTTTCTGGCAATGGATCGCCATCCAAGAGTAGCCCAGTAACATCACATTTAAACCCAACTATGTGGGTTTTACTGAGGTTTAAACAAAGACGGTTACAGGCAAACCAGTCCTTAATAATCTTGAGATCACTTGCTATAGTTTGATGTAGCTCCCCAATTCCTCTATTTTTCCACAGGATCGATGTGTCGTTAAAGAGAGTGAATTCTCCAGAAACATTAAGTTCAACGATGTCATTAATATAAAGTAGAAATAAAATAGGCCCCAGAACGGAACCCTGAGGAACTCCACAATTGATGTCCAGAACAGAGGACTTTTTACCCGAGTGCACAACAGATTGGCATCGACCCTCAAGGTAAGACTTAAACCAAATATATGCAACTCCCCGAAACCCATACCTCTCAAGCTTCAACAGCAGAATTCTGTGATCCACACAGTCAAAGGCCTTGGACAGATCACAGAAAACCGCTGCCGAGACACTACCCTGATTCTCACCAAAATAAACACCCTCAAGAAAACTGTAAATTGCATCCTGGGTGCTCCTAGATGTCTGAAATCCAAATTGTCTGACAGTTAATACCTTTAATGATTGAAGATAATTACAAATCCTTTTCTTCACGAGTTTTTCTATGACTTTGGATAGGGTAGGAAGTAAGGAAATTGGGCGATAATTGGAAGGATCATCAGTTTCACCACCCTTGAAGAAGGGAACCACCAAAGAAGACTTTAAACAAGCAGGAAATGCACCCTCAACCCAAGAATTATTGACAGCAACGGACAGCGCTTCCAGAGCCCTATCAGGTAGCCGCAAAAGCACTTTCGGGAAGATTTTGTCTTCACCACTAGACTTTTTGTCCCTTATTTCAGATATAGTTGTCCTAATTTCATGCATGTTTGTATCATAAAAAGCAAATGTACCAGCGGTGTTATTAACATTCTTAAGAAAAGACAAAGGGTCTGAAGGGGATGCCAGGTTTTGGGTTAAATTATTCGCTGCATTGCAATAAAATTTATTCAAGTGGTCTGGATCAATATTTGGACTGTTTTTGACTGAGTTCTTGCGAAAATCATTAACTATGGACCAGCTTTCTTTTTGCATAGTCTTAGCCTCAAAAAGCCTCTCATTATAGTACACTTTTTTTGCAGATTTAATGAGCTTCCTATAGACACTACGATAAGCATTACAATAGTCAAGAAAACTTTGATCATTACTGAATTTTTTTAAGTAGTTTAAGGAGCGTAAATTATGCCCTGATGTTCTTAAACCTTTAGTAAGCCAAAGCTTAGGCTTCTTGTTTTTTTTCTTAAGTAGTTGTATGGGAAATGCCAAATTAAATACATCGCATAACATATTGTAAAAATTAGCAATAGGATCAAAATTGAAATTCACATTTTGCCAATCTACTCCATCACACAAGGAACAAAACCTATTAATATTACGAGAACTGAACACTCTACCAGGACTACGTCTGGATTGCTGCCTTGCAATTCTTGGGAGTCAATACAGTGCAACTGACCGCCTCATGATCAGAGTTGCCCACATTCAAAATTGAGCAGGATACTTCCTCATAATTTGAACAAAAATAGTCAATCAAAGTGGAACAACCATCTGTGATCCGAGTCGGCCCATTAACATGCATTTTTAGTCCATATGTCACAAGCATATTTGCAAGCAGGTTAGTAGTTACAGAATCTCTGTCATTAAAATTAATATTAAAGTCACTGGCCAAGATAATTTTTGAAGAAGACGGAATAGTGGATAGAATCAAATCCAGGCGGTAAAAAAATTCTTTTATTACTCCTGAAGGAGAATGATACAAACAAATAATATATAATCTAAGCCGCTTGCAAAAGCATACCGTGAATTCAAATGTCTTCTCTTCTATTAGATGATTATACTTATCAATTCCCACAAGAGAGCCGCCAAGGTGCGAAGATTTTCTTAAGAGTATAAGTGTCCCACCATGCAAAAAATTTTCTCTACACACTATACTCACTAACTCATACTCAGGTATACAAAAACATTCACCTGACTTTAACCAGTGCTCATTAATCAATATTATGTCAGGAAAACCAATGCTATCCAAAAACACATAAAAAGTATCACATTTATTTCGTAAGGATTGTATATTTAGTAAAAGAAGTGAAATTATTGAAGAATCTTCGATTGTTAAGTTTAGTTTACTAGAAGCCCCCTGAGGAGGAGGCCTGGCTATAAAAAATTCGTATTAGTACATTTATTTATAAGATCATCATTTATAGAAGTATCATCAACTACCATGCAACTTTCCTCTTTACTATCATTTTCCTTTTGTGACATATTTGAATCTGTAGAATGATTATTAGAAGATGTGTTAATATGGTGAGTTATTTCAGGAACTGAAGTTCTTTAATCCTCCGGCGGGCGCGCAGCGGTATTCCGTGCCGCTTTTTTTTTACATTTCATATATATTTTTTTCATTCCGATTGCTGCACGCCACTGTCGCGTCAGGAATTCTTCATTGATTATATTTGGAACAGGCTGCCAAAGCATAGGGAGGCATTCAGGCTTTCTGTTAGCATCAAATGAAACACCAAGAGATCAAGTTGCACGTTTGCGGCATTCCGTACCGCAGTGCGCCTTGTCATGTAAGTATTGAAAATTGCTTTTTTACGGTTTTTTGCACTGAGTGTTACCTTGTGACTATGTTACGATGTATAAATCTCATTTTATTTGTTTTAGGGATAGAAACGTGTTAAATAAACCACTCAGCGAAAATAATCGTAAGATATTGCCGACAATTTATTCGATTTTTTTTTCTCGTTCTTGAGTTGATATTTCTATTTTATATTTAAAATATTTTACTATAAATATGTGTAATATCTTTTATTACTGAATAAATTGCAGATAATAAATAGATTTTAGCTTTTTCTTTTTTTTTTGTACGTGCGGCATCCAGTACTGCAACGCGCCCGCTCCCGTAATTTTCAAAGGCGCGCCTGCCGCAGGGTTATTGTTTTGTTTTTCTGCCTAAAAATATTATTTGGTGCCACTAAATTTAGGATAATGTTGCTAAGTCTTCTGAGATTAATTCTAGTTTTTGAAAACATATTACAATCAACAAAATGGACAACATTTCGGACTTAGAATTAAAACTATATATCATATATTTAAATATTGCTAAATCAGTCTTATAACTAAATGTATTGTAAGGCTCTACATAAGGAACCGAAACTACTATAAAATTGGTATGAGAACAGTTTTCAATTTTTTTTTAAATGACCTGAATATTAGGAACCTTTTTATGAAAAAAATCATTGGAACCCGCCATCAGTAGAATATAATCATTGACATTAAATGTTAGTAAAGTTTTCAATATTTCCAAGGACATCATTAAGGCATGCACCCGGTTTAATAATGTGTTCAAGGATTAAACTTTTATGATTGCTTAAGGGATGAAAGAGAGATCTTCCCTGGTTGTCAGATAAGAAGAGCAAATGATTGTTTTCAACTTTGCATCGTAATAATTGTGATGAAAATGCTCAAGATATCAGGGGTGTAGCCATGGACGTTGTAAGGCAATGCTCTCCTGATCTTAGTATTCCCATTGATCAACTGGATGTCTACCGTCTAGGTAGGGTAACCGAGGGCAAATGCAGACCAATTAGGGTTGTGTGTGGAACAATTCATGCAGCCTCGACCATTATACGCAACGCTAAAAGACTTAAATCTAACCAAAATTTTACCCACCTATCAGTCAGCGACGACAAGACCCCTTGGCAACTTCAAGCCCACCGGGATGCCAGGAGGATTCTGAGAGAGAGATTGGATGCAGGCGAGACCAATCTCAGGATTGTCTATCGTGATGGTGTTCCAAAGATCATTTCTCGACCAAGATTTAAACTAATAACGTCCAACGGGAGTCCAACCATTCTATACCAAAATGTTCGTGGTCTTAATACCAAGACACATAATTTCTACAGGAGTGTCTCTTCAGGCGAAAATCCTGTAGTGGCCGTGTCTGAAACATGGATTCAGGAGGGAGTGCATGATGCTGAACTGTTCGGCGATGAGTACCAAGTCTACCGCAAGGATAGGGACCTTGAGGCTCTGCGTGTGACCAAGGGCGGCGGGGTGCTCCTGCCTGTCCGGCGTGACATCCCATCCACCAGAATCGACTTAAAACACCTCGAGCTGGATATTCCTAGTGTGGATATTCTTGGTTGTAAGTTAACTATTAACTCTCAAATTATGTTTATTTTTGTAATTTACATGCAGCCAAACTCTCCCCTGGGCCACTATCGGACACTATATGATTATTTATCTGCTCTTAGCCTTATTCATAACAATAGGATGGTCTTGGTGGGTGACTTTAATTTAGACTATCAGGTATCCGACATAGGCTTGTACTCCAAACTCACAGTGTTAAAGGACTTTATGGCATATTTCGATTTAACTCAGTTTAATAACATTTCTAACTCTCACAACCGTCTCCTTGACCTTGTTCTTGCCAACTTCCCCTGCTCTGTTAGAAGAGAAGTGATGCCTCTTGTACCTGAGGACGCCCATCATCCCACTCTTGCCATCGCTGTCGAATGTTCTTCTCTCGCGATGGCAAGAATTTTCCTACGAACCCTCATAACAGAAACTACAATTTTCGCAAAGCCAATTTTCCATTATTATATCACCTTATATCTGAGACCGATTGAGAATTTCTCGCTGCCTTTTCCGACGTTGATGGGGCTGTCTCGGCAATGTACGGGAAGATCTACGACCTCTTTGATCGGTCAGTTCCGCTGTTTCGCTCTCAAAAACGTAAATACTCCTACCCTTGCTGGTATACTGGGGATATTATTAAACAACTGAAGGCAAAGTCTCGCCTGCACGAGAAGTGGAAAGTTTCTCAATCCCAAACTGATTATAATGCCTTTAAAATAATGCGTGCAAATATCAAAATTAAGATCGACTTAGCATACAAAGAGTTCATTGCACAGAGGACTCGATTGTGAATGATCCAAAAAAATTCTGGAAATTTATTCGACAGAAGCAAAATAATTCTCGTATCCCCGGTGAAATGTTTTTCGGCGATGCTGCCTTCGACTCTCCCAACGGCATTGTGAACGCTTTTGCTGGCTACTTCAAAAGTGTCTATGAAGATTCCTCTCCTACCAATGATCATGAGTCTACTGAGAGTGATAATGACAACTCACAAAACATAAATATTCTTGCCCTTGACAATACAGACATCTTATCTGCTTTAAAAGGTCTTAAAAATAAGGAAACTGCAGGGCCGGATGGCATTCCGTCATTTCTTCTGCGGGACTGCGCATCAGTGCTAGTGAAACCTATGCTCTTTATATTCAATCTTTCCATTTCCAGGGGTGTCTTTCCTGACCTATGGAAGTGCGGTAAAATCTGCCCTATCTACAAGAGTGGTAATAAGAGCCATATTGACAACTATCGGCCAATATCCATTTTGTCAAACTTTTCGAAGGCCTTTGAGGTCTGTCTTTACAATAAACTGTTCCATCAAGTAAAACATCTTATTTCTCCGAACCAACATGGTTTCTTTCCATCCAGATCAACTGTTACTAATTTAACTTCCTTTTTAAACATCGCCTATCATGCCATAAATACTAAGCAGCAACTGGACGTTGTGTATACGGACTTCTCGAAGGCTTTCGACAAGTTGAATCATAGTATCTTGAATCTTAAACTTCAAAGGATGGGATTTCATGACAGTCTGTTACGCTTCTTCGCCTCCTACTTGGGAGGTGGAAGGCAATTTGTCGAGTACAGTGGTTACAGGTCTGGGGTCTTCCTGGCATCTAGTGGCGCCCCTCAGGGTAGTGTTTTGGCACCGTTTTTGTTCTCATTGTTTATAAATGACATTTGCAATGACATGTCGAGCCATTCCCTCCTCTTTGCCGATGATATGAAGATCTTTCGTGTCGTCCAGAGACTCGATGATTGTCAGCTTCTTCAGCGGGATCTTGATCGACTGAGTGTTTGGTGTGATCAAAACTGCCTTCCACTTAATGTTCTGAAGTGTAAAAAAATGACCATCTCCCTAATATATAACACGCAGCGTTACAACTACACCCTCTGTGACGCTTCACTCCCTGACTCGGAGGCTGTGCGAGATCTGGGGGTCATTGTGGACAGGATGAGGCACATCGATGAGGTGGTGTCATCAGCTTTAAAAATACTCGGTTTTGTTACTAGGGCTACCTCCGAGTTTGCGAACCCATCCAGCCGAATAAGTATCTATAATTCATTAGTAAGATCTAAACTTCTTT
Source organism: Pissodes strobi (assembly GCA_016904865.1). NCBI lineage: Eukaryota > Metazoa > Arthropoda > Insecta > Coleoptera > Curculionidae > Pissodes > Pissodes strobi. Next base: position 9,668 of record JAEQML010037158.1, on the reverse strand, counting down.
ATGCGGCTCCAGTATGGTTTCCTGACTATAATGTGCATGTGGATAGATTGGAGCTGGTACAGCGTAGATTCCTGAAGCAGCTTTCTTTCAGGGTTGATGGTGTCTATCCGCCCAGAGGTATCGACCAGGGCCAACTGCTCAATCGCTTTTAAACCTTATCCCTGAAACACAGCACTGTCTGTGCAAGCCTGGTACTTCTGTATAAGTTGTGCAACGGCTCTGTTGATGCCTCGGATCTCCTGTCCAAGATTAACTCTTTGGTCCCCCAGTTTAACACTAGCAGACACCTGGTCTTTTATCTCCCCACACACCACACCAATGTGGCTGTCAAAGAGACCATCTATAGGGCATGCGCCTGGTTTAACATGATGAATAGTGTCCACTGCTTGGACCTGTTTAACTTAACTTTAAAAGGCTTTAAGAGGGAGGTGAAGTTGCATGTTCATCTTGTGTAGTCGGGTATTCTCTAATTATATTTATATTTATCTATATATCGTTCTTTGTTCTTATATATATATTTATTTATAGTATCTTTAGTTTATTATTGTAAAAATATTTTACTTTTTTGTTATTTTACATTGTCTTGTTATTGGGATAACCTGTTGGACAATAAACCATTTGAATTTGAATAAACTACAATTTAAGCTATCCTCAGTCATACTGTCAGCAGTAACCCGAGGGCCATTGTCAAGGTGATCGCTGACAAGTGATTTATCAGTTCTATGGGAAGAGGCCAGTAGCAATTCCTCACCTAGAAAGACTTGGTGACAAGGGTGTAGCAGAATTTGGTAAATTCTCGGGTTCAACAGGAGTGGCTTCAGTGGATGTCAGGATTGGCTGGAGGGAAAGTCCAGAAAGCTCTTTTTTTAGCTCTGTGATCTCAGTAGAATAACACCAGTTATTCATTTCAAGAACTCGGATAGTAGAGAGCATATTTTTGTTTAAAGCATTGAGATCCTCAATCTCTTTCTTATATTCAGAGATAGTGCTAGATTTGTTGTCAAGTTCCCTTTTCAGAAGTTTCATTTGAATCTCCTACTGGTCCATGTTAAGTTTAAATGAAAAAATTTAAGATGCTTTCTCTTTTAGAGAGTCCACTAGTTTCTTCTATGCTGCCAAGGCATCACCTTCAAACTCTTGAGTTCTTCGACGTTGTTTTTTATTTACTAATTTCAAACTTTGTATTTTTAATTCTAGTTCCCCAATTGATTTTTGCAATTCAGACATCACTCTATCCTTGTCAGTCAAGCAAAGTTCGAACTCTTCAGTGTATGCCTTTAATTTTGAATCATGGCTAATTTGCTTTAGTTTCTCCAATTCGTCCAAAACAATGTTTAATCTGTGGTTAGGGTTAGTCATGTCGATGCATTTTGGAGAGCATAATATTTTTTGCTCACTAAGTTTAATATGGTGTTTAAAATCTCTATTAAGGCAACTTTGATGCAAAAGATTACAGCAGCCTACACATATATAATAACTATACTGTTTTGTGGTGCAGCATCTAAAGTTATGTTTAACACTATCCATTATAAATGATTTTTAAAAATCAAACAAGAGCATATATAAAAATTCTGATTAAATTGAGTCACCTTCCCCAGCTTTGCACTTCTTGCAGTTTGTTCCCATATCTCATTCCAAAATTATCCCAGTACCAATGTAAAATTACACACACCCAACATAAATATTTGATATGGTGTAGAATTTTTATCAGTGGATAGAAAGGAATTCCTTTTGTTAACAGGTTTTGCTTGTTATTTGACATATAAATATACACAAAGACACCACTGGTTTTTCCCGATTTTCACTGTAAATTCATTATATATAAGGTCCATTTTTTCTTCAAAAAACTGGCGGCATTAAATTACATATGTTGATAAAAACAAAAACAATTAATTCAAATATTCAGATATTCATGTAAGCATTCGTTTCTGAAATGCTAGTCGCTGACGGACTGTCGCTTTTTTTAACCGAGTCAATGCAGTCGCTGGATGCATACAGCATAACCCTTTGCTTCATTTGGGTAACCTGAGCTTCTGAGGTGGTGAATTTTGCACATGACAGGCCATTCTCATTACTATAGAAATCACAAACAATTTGACTTCATTTTCACTTAGTACGTTTTTACACCTTGAGGACATAATTAATATACTAACTTGCCAATATGGATCTATATGGATCTATATGTATCTCAGAGAATAAAATTTGTCAACATTTACCAACACTGGTATATGAAACGCACTATATTTATATTTAACTTGAGATATGAAATTCCAATTGTAGTTTTGTCCCGGCACGTATATGAATGACGACTACTCAAAACAAAGAAAAACAAGTGAAGTGAATCACAACAGCGCTGGAATTGGCAAACTTCCAATAAATAACCAGCACCAACAGTATATAAGAAATCGCGAAAAAAGAAATTCAGCGAAAAACCGAATATTTACTGAAAAACGACGGAGCGATGTGAACCATGTGACACAGACTTAGAATCTATAGACAATAAAATATTAAAACTACATACACATGTTTTAAAAGCTATTTACGGTTCTTCTTCTGTGGCGGAGAGTCATCTTGCTTCTCAATTTTAATTTTGTTTGTGGTTGATTTGTTTACTTGTTCCATTATTGTACCAAATTGTTTAATGCACCTTAAAATAAATATATGTCATTTTATAAAACAATATATAATAACTTGTTGACAATGCAACGTACTTATCATAACTCTCATCATTCAAGGATCTCAAAAAGTTTGAAACTGATTCGATTTCGATTTCTCTTTTCATTCTTTTATCTACTGGTGCTTCACATCTTTCTTCCCTTATGAACTCCTCAATTTCTTCGTTATGCTCACTCTTAATAGTTAATGGTTGTTCTTCTGCAAGCATTTCATTGACGTTCAAGGCCACTGCAATCATAGTATTGTCATGTTTTCTGTTCATTACATTGTGTTTCTTCGTTAAATATGCAATATCTTTTTTATTAATGATATTAATTCTTTCAAGGTTATCAGTTGTGACTTTTCTGGCATCGGAAATAATTTTATCTGCAGTGACTCCACTAACCAATTTTTTGACTATCATTGTCTTCTCTGCACTTGACAAGTGTTGGCTTCTGATCTCTTCCTGATGGCCTACATGTGATTTCCAGAATGTTACAGTGGTTTGACCTACAATTCAGAAAAAAATAAAAAATTTCATATTACCTATTACCTTTTACAGTTCGATCGCTGGATCTTTTTCCCATCATAATCATTAATAAATAACTGAACAACTAGTTTCTATATATTTTACAATGAGAGCCACTGTCAAATTGTAATATACAGAAAGTAGTGGACCATTTATTTTTTGATGATGACATATGGGAAAAGATCCGAACTTGTACATTTTAAATAATAATTACTATTTGTTTAATAGGCTGTCAATGTCTTTTTGGTTAAAATTGTTTACAAAGTTCAATAATATGCTTGTATTTTGTAATAAAAATATTGTGAATACTAATTTTAGGAATAAAGTTAATGTAACTCCGACAAACAAAGTGCATCTAGTTGGTTAAACAATTAATTACCTGTTTCGTACTGATTGACATTTAAACGGGAAGGACATACACCATACATTTTTATAGAACCACTGGCTTTTTCTCTCCTTTTACAATATTTACTCTCATATCCTGAAAATGAATTAAGTAATCTTCGAAAAATCTTACCCTATTGTATCCTTACCTGTTGAATTACTACGATTACAAAGGTAGATTTTTTCTATGTGATCCATATTTCGTCTTGTTCGGCTCATTGCATAGTTTACCTCAATTTTCTGTTCTCTTAACCATTGTTCGTATCTTTCTTTGCTAAGAAAGTTAAATGTTGATACCTCCATTTTTATTCGGTGACTTATCTCTAGATGACTTTGCAGCTTATTGTATGTCCCACAAATAAACTCATTTTCTACACACAACGGACAAATAATGTGCAATTTTCTATTATCCGGGGTCCGCTGATTATGAATGTTTTTAACATGCTTATTCTTCGCAGAAACACTACAAAACTCCGTATCGCACAATGGGCACGTTTTTTTTAAGTTTCTCGTTTGTACTAGCACTTCCATGTTAACTGCTAAAACCTATTACTTGAATAATAAATACTTAATGAAAAGTAGTAAAAGTAAAATAAGTTTTTAAATATTTGTGAGCTTTTAATCACAAAGTTATCACAGAATCACAAAATAGTGATGGGAGTATTCGAATACAAGAATCGCAAAGTTCTCGATTCTGCGCGGAATCGCAAGTTCTCGATTCTGACGAGTTCTCGCTTGGCTGTTCTCGAGTGCCTCTCGGTGACGCGGCGTTAAATACTAAATACTGATTGCCAATGGACGTGAATTAAAATACGAGAACTGAAGAATTGAATCATTTGAATGTCCGTGCGAATTCGCATCCGTTTGAGACATCATTCCTGTGAGCGACAATCAGTCTAGATGCTTCCTAAGATTGGTTGTGTTCATGATACAAAGAATAACTTGTATCATGGGTTGTGTTGTGGTGGAACTGTAGAGTTTTGTTGCAAATCGAACAAGTGACCCGTTTTTCGCCCTTCTTGCAGAAGAATTTCCACACATCGGACTTCTTTGACCCTGGTTTCATAATTATTTATTATATAGGTATATATAACAATTAACAACGATGAGTAGGGCGTACCGTACGCCCTACTCCTCGGAGCGCGTCTCTTCCTGGCTAATAGTGCCTAGTTTGGAGATCTATCTATGCTTTTTAGTTTATGCCTTGTTCTCGCGAGGTACAAGTATTTGTATATTTGTAAAGTAACCCGTTCGCCTGTTTTTCCGTCCTTCGTTCGTTATTGTTATATATACCTATATAACAGTGTTGCCGATTGTCACGTAATTATCAGATTTTATCATAATTTTGCCAGCATTCTGATAATTTCCAATGGCGAATCAAAAGGGATATATTTTGCAGGTTTTAACATAGTTTTCATCAAAATCTGATAATTTTGGCTTAGCCATCACATAATTTTATTTCATGCCATCGGCAACACTGGGCGTGCCGCAAATGCGCCGGCCTGCGACATTTCGTACAAGTTCTCGCATAAGTTTTCGATTCTCATTAGTTATCGAGAACCATGTTCGATTCTCTCATCACTACCACAAAATGCTCAGTCAACTGTCAACTTGACTTGACACTTAAAAAGTAATAAAAAGGCGCCAGGAATGGCCCGCGTGCCGTACGTAGCAGCACCAACATTTTAAATCAAAATCAAGGAAATTCGAGTGAGTGACGTTGGGACAAAGAGTGGCAACGTCGCTGGAGGCTAAATATCCACATAAAATTATAATTTATATAATATAAATAAATTTTATTTTTTCGGTTTATGGATACCAAATGCCCACAAATTGCCCACATCTGACCAATGCTCCCATTTTTACTCCAAAACCTATCACATGCTCACAAATGTGAGCAAATGCTCACACAATTGGCATCCCTGGCGCCAGGACGAGGGTCTCGCCGGCAGTGTTGCCGCGCTCGATTTTGTCATTGTACCAACAAAAAGTAATAAAATGTACCCAAAATGTACCAATATAATTAGAGAGATATTGCACTCACCAATTTGCGATGTTAGAAACTTCAAACCTCTAACCGCAAATTATATTTTGACATTACGCATGGCCAATTTGACGAAACTTTAATTTGGTTGAATTGCGTATGAGTACATGTCAAAATAACTTTTGCAGTCACATCGCAAGAGCAAGTTGGAAGTTGATGAGTACAATTAAATAGGAAATAGGTATCTTTCTATCAAATCTATGATTCTGATTCGATTAATTAGAAAAAAATAGCGTTGAAACTTTCAAACTGGGCATTTATTAACAAAAGTAAAAAATTCAAATTTATCTCTAATAATAAAAAAATACAGAAACGAAGGGAAACATTTATTTCAACAAATTTGAAGGTTGTTCCCAATTGTAGCATGTTGTGGATCGAAACAATTCGTTGGTCAGTAATAAATTGTGGCAAGTAGGGCTTTCAACAAATTTCTGTTTTTCCTTTTAATTAGATTTAGTGAAGAAAATATGCGTTCATTGCGTTTCGCTGCTGCACTACCATGGGACAAACATAATATTTCTCACAAATAAACCTAATGTGGGGAACATTTTTTCATCCAAAATTGAACAGGTTTATAAAAATATAAGTATAAACTAATTTTCTAGGGAGAACTACCGGTCCCCCTATCTAATTTCTTAGCATACACTTTACTGCTGCAGTAAGGAACGAGACGAGTAAATAAGTTACAGCGGGTTCCTAAAAATGAGCGGAAATGTTCCTACAATTACGGCTGTCTGTTCTTACAGTGGCTTTACACAAGATGCTCTATTAATTTCGTGGTATCACCTAGCGAACGAACATCGAATCCATTAACACGCCGGCTAGCAGTAACATTAGGCTCTTACAGAATCCACTACAACTATAAAGGTCCACAATCTACCCGATGGCGAAAAATGTTTTTTTTTTTCAATACATTGTAAGTCCGTATTATTTATTTTTATATTTTTGATTCAACATACTTTTTTTTTTCCTATGGCCTATTGTCTTAGAAAGACAAAAGGTATGGCTTCTGCTCCACAAAGGACAATTTCGCTAGCGCTTAATTAGAGGCAAGGCGACCCTTCTTGCATAAGGTACACGTTATTCCAGTATGAGGGGCCTATTTGAGGGAACCTCCAATATGGCGGGCTTATGCCCTTGATTATTCCCGACTTTACAAAAAACTTTAAACTTTACAAAGACAAATATGATTTGTTGCACTGCACGGCTGAGTTCTTAATGCAAGGATGATTCGCACACTGTAGGTATAACCACTTTCTGTCAGAGACCCCGATCCCCACAGGAAATAATCCCGACCGCGCTACCACGTACAGAGATGAAACCAGAGTCCTAGTAGGAATCGACCCTCCACTACACGACCCACCCTCTACACCTTCTAGCCGGCACGTCTTTCCAGACTCTCCCCGAAGGTTAAACACGTTTTCTAAGCAAAAAACTTCCACCACCCGGTGCCGAATTCTGTAATCCGTTTTCAACGTGTTCTCCCTTCGAAGGCAGAACCGGAAGTGATTCAACATACTTCTTTCCTCTTCATTTTGTCCGCAATATACCCAAAATCGAGGAAAAATAATTAAATTGTACTTATGTACCACACAAAAGAAAATGTACCTAATCTGGTACAATTGTATGCAAACGACTGCACTGGTCTCGCGACAGCATTGCCGTTGGCTGCCTTCAAGGTCGAATGTTACAAACCTACAAAGAAGGGGATTCTGTGTGAATGTATTCACGGAAACACATGCAAGCTGCTGTATATTTCGTAAAAAGTGCATCCAAAGTACGGGCACGTATTACAATAAGTAATATTTCACTTTTCGCATAGCCCTCCGCTCGCTACCGGAGAAAACTAACCAGGTGCTAACCAAAGACATGCCCAAAATCAAGAAAAAAAACCATTTGCTAACCAAAACTAACCCAAGACATACCTAAAATCAAGAAAAACTGTTTAGAGACTTGACCGTAAAAAAAAATAAAAAAAGCAACGGGGTTTGAACCCGGGCCGCCGCCGATAGTCGCCGAATTGAGACCTAACCATCTAAACCTCTAGACTCTAGACCACAACGGCTCATGCTGCAAATCGATGGCATCGCGAAAACATCAGATACAATCGCTCGAGTCAACGCCACCTACACTAGATGGTGCTGGAGACGCATACCAAACAATCAGGTGCCTTTAAAGATCCTTTACAGGCGTAGCCGACTATATCAAATTTGGCCTCTCCTATTGGTCGATCCGCATGGCCCTCCGCTCATTACGGGGGCTCAAGAAAAGGAAACTAACCAGGTCCTAACCCAAGACATACCCAAAATCAAGAAAAAAACTGTTTAGAAACATAATCTTAAAAAAAAAAGCAACGGGGTTCGAACCCATGCCGTCCAGGTGGGACCCAACTATCTAAACCTCTACACCACGAGAGCTCTTGCGACAAACTGATTCAGTGTTGCCACAAGCACTTTTTTTTCGAGGTAGATTAACGTAAAATAGAGAGGGTAGGGTAGAATTGGGTCGATGAGGGGTAGATTAAATTAAAGCTAAAGAAGCGTCTAGCTGCACGAGAATTGATATCGTTTGCAAAGCTTCACGCATGCTCAGTTTTTGACACACATTTGGCAAAATGATTTTTGGTGAATTGCTTTCAGCAAGCCCGATGGCGCTGTAGTTAGTACGCTTTGCTTGTGATATGACCTGGGTTCGATTTCCGTCAGAGGTGACAGATGCGTTTTTATTTTTTTAAGGTTATGTTTGAAAAATTTTTTTTCTTCATTTTGGGCATGCCTTGGGTTACCTTGGGTTAGTTCTTGGTGGTTGGGCCCTAGTAGCGAGCGAAGCGAGCGGAGGACTTAGCGTGAAGTGAAATAGTCAACGATTCATCATGCGCGAATCAATTCTGGTGCAGATAGACTTCTATATTATTCACTATTTTTCAGTTAGGAGTCGCAAATTTTGCGTTAGCATTAGCATAAATCTAAAAATTCCCATGGAACTCACTAATCACTAAAGAGTTTGACGTTGGACTGAATAAATCTACAGTTTTAGCACACTACAAAAATTAAGCACGCATTTTAAGCCGATTTTATTGTTTTTTCCACAGAAACACATAAATTGCGTATTTTTACGTCATTTTTAGACGTTTTTTATTGGCCGGAACCTAATAATAATCAACGGAACGAGCTAGGCGAGCGGAATGCCATGCGCGAAGTGAAATATTGCTAATTTTTTAGAAGACGTGTCAGATTAGTTTTTGAATTTTGATGTTACCTAAGCGTAAGCATGCAACTGATCTATAGAAGTGTAGTACATTACATGTTGCTTTGCGGAAACTCATACTTTCGTGTCAAAAAAATAAAATAGACTAAAATTTATGACAGTATCAATTCAGTTTTCTTTTCATTTTGGGAATGCTTTTGGTTAGTTTTGTTTGGTTGCGCCCCCGGAGCGAGCGGAGGGCCATGTGCGAAGTGAAATATTAGTAGAATGATAAAAATTTAAACAACTGCAATGGGGCAGTGGAGCTCTGTTCCTTAACCTTGTTACGCCACTGGAATATTGATAAAAGTAACACAAATTTTTAACAAAATTCGTCTTGCAAATTTAATATTTTCTATTTTTATACACTTTTTCAACCTACCCAGCACCCATTCCATTGTCCAACAAGACCGTTGATTACTATTAGGTTTATGCAAATACGAAACGTCTAAAAATTACGTAAAAATACGCAATTTATGTATTTCTTACGAAAAAACGACAACACGTCTTCTAAAAAATTACCGAAATATTAGTAGAACCATAAAAGATTAATAAACTGCAACGGGACAGTGAAACCTTTTTTAACCTCATTATGCCACTGGAATATTTATAAAAATAACACATATTTTTAACGAAATTTATATTTGCAAACAGAATATTTACTATTTTTATACACTATTTTGCCCCACTTAGCACCCGTATTCACTCCACTGACCCGCTTGACAGTTGATTACTATTAGGTTTTCGCCAATAAAAAACGCCAAAAAAATGACGTAAAAATACTCAATTTGTGTGTTTCTGAGGCAAAAA
>MU186132.1:66076-96810 GCA_016904865.1 Pissodes strobi | reverse complement strand
ATTGTCCAATATTTTGTGTTATTATATTTCTGAACTCTTTCATCTAAAATATCAATCCATTTCATCTTTCAACGCAATCTGATTTTTTTCTACAATAATTTTTTTATAGTTCTGTTCACTCTTTCCACTACACTTGCTTTCAAATTAGAATAAGTACTATAATGATTTATTTTAAAACCAACCATTAACTTTTGAAAATCTTTTTTGAGGAATTCTTTTCCCATATCAGTTGGAAGGTTTTTCGAGACATTCTCAATGCTTTCCAAAATTTTTCTCATAGCCTAAGTAACTTCTTTTTCTAATTTTTATTTAATATTTTTTTTATTAATAATTGAGAATACATTAATTAGTACCAACATGTAACGAAATCTTCTATTGAATTTCCAATTAGGTGTCATTTCGACTAAATCAGCTTGCCATGAATCACTTAAACCTTTTACTATAACCATCCAACGTTTATAATATTTTCTGCTTGGCTTATGAAATTCATATCTGTCATAGTGGTAAGTTAAGAATGTTTATTGTTCTATTAAAATTGGACATTTTATTACAAGTTCTCCATAAAATATAGGCAAATATTTTATAGATTTTTTAGCGTTGTGAAAATGAATTACATCACCTATATAATTTTAGTTTTTGCGCCCTATCGTATTGCTTTTCCATTTATATGAAGAGCACCATATTCTTTTGGATATTCAGCTTGCTCAATTGCACTCTTTGAATGGGAAAACATACGTAGTTCTACCATCTTGAAGTAATTCATACCATTCCTTATTCGAATCCCATATTCCGATAAAGGATAGAACAATGTTATAGTACAATTTTACTTCATCGATATCCACAATATATAAAATCTCAGAAGAAGAAGAAACATTTCCATATTTTAATGATTTATTTTGATCTTTGATAAGTTTTTGTGATACGAATTTATCAATCGACATTTTAACTTCGTGTTCCATAACATAATAATTGTTTCTTTTCAATTAATTAGCTTTTATACAATTGTTTTTGCTTCTCAAAGTTCTTCCAATATTGATATACTTTAATTTTGATGGCCGGTAGGACCTGCCATTTGCGAAGAGACTAGTAATATTATTACTAATTTATTAATCTTTCCACTAGTTCGTTCACATAATCATAATGGACACAATCAAATTTTTTATTTGATAAATTTAACAAAGTTCCTCCCTTTGCAGGCATTATAACCGTATCAGTATCAGAAGGGGTGGCCCATAGCGGGCCGTGCACTTAGACCACCAATTGGCCCCGTTGTGCCTCCAACCCTCATTAGAGAACCTCCAGGATGCCGGTATTCCTTAAGAAAGCCCGCATCTTCTTCAGACTAATACGCCGCACTGAATCAGCGTCTCGCCAAAGATTCTGAATCTTGCCCACGCAAAGGTGGGATATTCCGTAGATGGTATGGGGTCTCTGCAGTGCCCTATGTAGAATCCTACCCGGGCGTGCACTCCTTCCTAGGTAGGCACAACAACCCCCTGGCGAGACTCTTCTCGGGCCCATGTATCATGAGCCTCATCTGTCTCATCCGCGGAGCTGTCCGCCATACCTCATCGGCCCGAACCTCCGTCCAGCCCTCCAAAGCCCGTTCGCGAACACTCTGGGCGATTCCCTACACCCAGAGATCAGGGCCTGAGTATATACGTGCAAAGCATTCTCTGGCTAAGGCGTCAGCGACCTCGTTTCCCGGTACACAGATCAGCGTAACCTTTATGTGCTTTGCAAATTTATTCAGCCAGTTTCTACACTCCCTCACCAAAAAGAAGCGCATGCGGACCGGCTTTAGCCTCATGAGTGCGGCCTTGCTGTCAGAGTAAAGGAAAATCCTCCTGCCATCGACATTGAGCCTTAACGACTACCAGACCTCCCATCGTGATCGCAAAAATTTCCGGAAAACCGTAGTGGGTTCGCCCAGTGAGGTGGATAATTCTTGCTCCAGGGCCTCACAGTACGCAGACAGCGTTCCAATTCTAGACCCGCCTGTAAACCAGACTAGTCCATCTCATCCTTCTCTACATCCAATCCTCCTTCGTAGGGCAGATGAAGTTTAGCCTCTCGTGGAAGCCTATCTCAATTATATCAAAAGATTCTCTTAATAGAACTTTTGACAAAAAATGGATGGAGAGCGCAGGTCCTATTCCATGGGCTCCACGGTCACCAGATCCGGCCTTTTTCTCTGTGGATATGTGAAGGATCGTTGTTCCAGTCCAATACCACAATATGAATTAAAAATGAACATTACAAACGTGATTGAAAATATACCCCACGGCCTAGCCAGCAGATTTCGACCAGGTTTGTGTTAAAATTCATAATATTAATTTAGACAACTGGTGATGCTAAGCTTTTACACAATTTCTCTATATTTACGTTATTAGTCCTTTACTGACGTAATATGACAGTAGTGGGGGTAAGTTAACGCGCCAAAATACGAGAAGACGACGCCTTCTCACGTTCTAGAATTCACTTCTTGACTGGCCCTCTTCAAGCAAGTCGCGATCACTAATCGCTCCTCGTGGCACGTGGCCATGGAGGTTTTTCTCTAATTTTTTAACGCTGTACTAGCGTACCCTCAGCAACAGGCCATATAAGTAAACACACACGTTTACAATCACAATCTCTCAACATTCTCTAACGCTGTACTATGCGTACCCTCGGCACAGGCAATGTACTGTTTGCCAAATGAAAGAACCCGGACGAAAAGAATGCGGGCAAAAAATGTCTTCGCATATTTAGATGCTGCCACATTTTTTTCCCAATAATCCTAATTTAGTTTCTGTCTAGTTTCCTATAGTGAATTTACATATTTAAATTTCCTACTTGAATACTGAATTTTGTTATTTTCCTTAATACTACTGTCTTCTATTATTTACTATTTTATTTACACAGGGAAATACGGAATACGGAATACTATAATATTTGTAATATTTATATTTTATTCGCCTTCAAGCTATTTAAAATACGCGACAATAGGCAACAGTGCGACGTTTACTTGGTTTTTAGCGGGAGGCAGGTTCGTGATTGGTCGCAGGATGTATTAAATACACTTTGACCCTAGACCAACACCTACTTTTTTTTACATATTTTAAAATTTCGGCAGCGACTTGCTTTAGCCATTGGCGTGGAAATTGCCGATGCCGGACTGTGTGGTTATTTATATTATTTGGTTTGTACGGTCTGGTGATATATAGGTTTTGTCGATTTTGCAAATTCTCTTTTTTCACTAGAAAGGGGGTGTCCTATAGAGTAGTTTAAGCCAAAAAAGTCGGAAGATCCGCTACATTTGAACTGAAAAAATGCCCTCAAGCTGGATTTATAGATTGACATAACATAAGCATAGCATAAGCATAAGAAGTTAAACATTCATATTTAAGTTAGGCAATTTATAGATCGACATAACATAAAACACAACATAAGCTTGACATAAGAAGTTGACCAATATTCAACTTCTTATGTTATGTGCTTATGTTCGACCAATGAAAACACAGAATTTTAATAATATTTACCTTTTGAGAGAATGACATATGCGATGTTCAATAAAATTTGGCGTTTTGGCTTTATGAGTGCTTGTTCTTTTTGAGAACGGTAAGGATTTATAAATTAATGTACATAAGACTCTATAATATACTTCTTTAAAACATTTTAAACAAAATTATGAAATTTGTAAGGTTAGTATTTTCGATTTACGGCTCAGGCGCAACATAGCACAAGCCCATTTTATAAATCGAACATTTTTTGTAATGTGCTTATGCTATACTATGTATATGCTATGCTTATGTTATGTCAATCTATAAATCCAGCTTTAAAGTTCGTGTTTTGACACTAATTTTCAGCACCACTTCACAAAAGCACTAGAAATATAGACAAAACACATCTCAACATCAATTGTCGGGTGAAAATATTAACTAGGATACATTTGCGTCGAACGAGAGACCTCCGTTTTGTTCCGGTCCTAATTTAAAGCGACTCATAGCCCCATTAGACAAAATTAAATTTTACTTGTAAATATCCATCCTCCTTTTTACTGTCAACTGTCACAATAGCCAAAACAAAGATTTTTAAGAAGGCACACTGTTGCCAGACGTTTACTGTAGTTTCGTTAGCAAAATTCATTAGAAAAATGGTGCGCTATAAGCGCAGCTTATTTACTACCAGCTAGTCATCTTGCGGCGGCATCCTTTGTTTTGGGAAAGTCAATAACCAAGTTTTGCAAATTTTTGAAGAGGGTCATGACTTAATATTGTTTTAAACACCTGGGCATCTGAATAAAACTTTTGACAGTTCGTTTAATTTAAAATATTCTTTTTATACTACCGTGCGTAAAGTACTCACTTTACGCACTCTCTAAGATTCGTAAAATAGGCATTTTTAATGTGCAGTGCGTAAAATAATTTATTTTACGCACTAGTGCGTAAAGTAATTTAATAATATTTTTGTTTTTTCATGTATTTTTCGGTAGTAGAAAAAATTTTGTATGCTACTCATGGGTAAAGTACTCTTTTTTATTCGATTTCAATTAATTTTTTTTATCAATATTCCCATTCATAAAAAAAGATTCACACTTGTTGCATAAATAACTATTTTATCGTCAAAATCCGTTTAAAAATGATTTTAAAACGCACAATAATTGTACAAAAATCCGAAATTTCCGAACCTCTCAGGGCGATAGCCGAGGCTTCGGACGAATTTGTCATGTATTTTGAAGCGAAAATTCATTTTAAATTCATTTGTGGAACTGAACCGCTCAGTGCCCGACACACCACCTTTCCGATTTTGATAGAGTTCACTAGCTGGTAGTGAATAAGCTCTGCTATAAGTGTCTCTACTCTTTTTTTTATTTAGATGAATGATTTTTTATGGCAGTAGCACATCCTCGTGCTCGACGAGCGGTGTGTGTGCGAAGATGTTGTTTGACACGGTTCTTGAATATTTAGTTAGGGGAACAGATGTCCTGGGAGGATATTCGCATGTAACAGGCAAGATGTCCATTCGGCAATGTCGATCGTTTCTTTATATGTGACGTGCACGATAGCATTTAGTCAGATGTCGTGACTGTTACATAGAATCAACAAATAAGTCTTCAATTATTTTAACACTTCATGCATGGCCCTCCGCTCGCTTCGCTCGCTACGGGGGCTCAACAAACAGAAACTAACCAAGTGCTAACCAAAACTAACCCAAAATATTAAAAATAAAATTAGGTTAGTTTTGGTTAGCACCTGGTTAGTTTCTATTTGTTGAGCCCCCGTATAGAGAGCGAAGCGAGCGGAGGGCCATGCATGAAGTGCTTAAATAATTGAAGACTTATTTGTTGATTCTATGTAACAGTCACGACATCCGACTAAATGCTATCATGCACGTCTCATATGAAGAAACGTTCGGCATAGTCGAATGGACATCTTGCTTGTTACATCCGAATATGCGTCCTGAGAGAGAGTTTCACAGTGATGCAGTGCGCCAGACAAAGGAGTTCTTGTAAAGCGATACAGTTGTACGACGAACCGGTGCGCTCTTGCGCCGTCTATCGTGACTGTCTGACGGGAGTTGTCAGGGGCGGGATAAGGAGGGCCAAATCCTGGGAACATCTGCCGTAAAAGTATCTGTAAAACAGGGATTTCTCGGTCACATGTTTGCGGTCTTTCAGACTATCCAGATTCCGTGTCAACTCCGGGTCACCGACGAGACGCACAACTCTCTTCTGAACGGAATACAGTAGCTTTAGGGTGTGCTCTGGCGTGGCACCCCAGATGTGTGAGCAATATTCTAAGCACGGTCTTATTTGCGCTTTGTAAAGCAAGAGCAACTGCTGCGGTGTATACATTCTTTGTTGCGAAATAGCGTACCAAGCTTCTGGGAGGCTGATTTTGCGACGTTAGCAACGTGGTCATGCCAGGACATATTGCTGTTGACCAAGACCCCCAGTAGTCCGATTGAATGAAGATGAAGGGATGGTCGATCCTGCCATAATGATATCAGTGCCCGCCGTATGGTAAACGTGGCTGCTTGGATGATTTTTCAATGTGCATTTGCATTCATACATCGAAATGAAAGAGACACTCATTCAATTACACTATTCCTTTGTAGGTATGTATATATTCGTCAAATATTTCACTTCATACATGGCCCTCCGCTCGCTCCGGGGGCGTAACCAAACAAACCTAACCCAAACTAACCCAAGACATTCCCAAATGAGGAAAAACAAACTAAAAAATATCTGCATTTTCGACTGACAAATTTCAATTTTTTTTTTATTTCCGGCATGCCTTGGGTTAGTTTTGTTTGGTTGCGCCCCCGAAGCGAGCGGAGGGTCATGCGTGAAGTGGAATATTAAATATACTTAAATAGTAAACAACACTGTTATTCCCCATAAGAAAATGTGCAACTTTTGGAAACACTGTGCCAGGTCCCCCGTGTCGGTTACTAAAATTTCATTATTTTCACGTTACAATTTCAATATTTTCACGTTACACCTGGGAAAATCGTAGTGGAAGTTTGCCCTTCTAGGGCAATTTAGGCTCAAAACACGGATATTTTTTCGGCTCAAATGTGGCGAATCCTCCGATTTTTTTGGCTTAAGCTACTCTATAGGACACCCCTTTTCTAGCGAAAAAAAAAGAAAATTTGCAAAATCGACACAACCTATATATCATCAGACCCTTAATTTGATGATATCTTTGACGATTTTTAACCTTTCTTATATTTTTCTTGCATTTGGTGATTATTATACGCAGTTAACTAATTTTTATATATTTCGGATAACTCTCTTAACTGAACTCTCTAAATTAAAATTTTTATTACAAAACAAATCCGAACGTTTTATAAAGAGCGTTTTGGAACATACTTGCTTCAATATTGCCTAACTTGAACGCTAGAGAATTTATATGAATTTGAATTGAACGCTAGAGAATTTATATGAATTAGCTACGATAAACCGTTTTTTTTTCAAATTAAGCGACGTCATCGATGACGTAAATACAAAACCTTCGGGAAACGAATTCTACTTATTATTACATATTTATGTAATGCATGATTTGATTGATTTGTAATACATACAACAAATATCATAGAATACTATCCTTATTATAAAAATGAGATATTATTATATGACATATTTTGTACTATAAGACTGTAATATAAAAAAAACTGTAATTAATTTTAACGTCTTAAACTAATCAATATTATCAACAATAATATGGTAAGAGTAACCTCGTGCGACTATGGGAAGGCAAGATTTTTTACGTGCTAGTCCTCTACCCCCCTCAGTCGTCGTTAAGGTTCACTCGCTTGGCGCACTATAAGGAAACTCACACGTTTACAATCACTCTCTCAATATTCTCTCAGCTTTATTACAATATAAAGTCTCCCATAAGCGCCATTCCATTACACGGAGTTTAGTCTGCCTACGCGATCTGCGTAGCGTGTTTTATAATCATTTTTGCCTGTATAAAAACCGCATTTCCACAAAGGCTGTCATGCCATAAGCATATATCTGCATATCATTCTCAAATCTCAATCTACTACCCTTTGAGTCATTCTTATTTGCAAGAAGTTGAAGTACATTGTATATAGAAGCTAAGGAAAGACTTAGTAAGTGTTTTCAAGTGACTTTTCCTTGTGCTGAAACATAAACTGCTGAACGATTGAACGTTGCTCGTCAATTGGTGAATATAGTATACATAGTAGCTTATAGGTGGACATTAAGATAATATTTATCCTGTTATTATTGTTTGTATATTATTGTGTTCCATCTCAGAGTTATCTCAGCTAACCGAGCTCACACTGAGCAGTTCCGCAAGACCTTTAATGAACAGTTAACTGTACTTAGCTGCAAGATAGTATTTATAATCATATACTTGTTTACGATTACAACTGTTTATGCAATGCTTTAGCTTTTAAAGGTATATTTCTTGTGATATTCTGCAAGGTCGATACCTAGCATCGACTGATATTGTTCATATCGTAGCACTAAGTACATACAATGATTTAATGTTTATATTTTGTTTATTTATGAGTTTCCAGTTATTTTCAGGTAAAAGAACTTATTAAAATATTCATATAATGCTAAAGGTATTTGTTTTATTTACAAATTCACTTTAGAACCACCCTCCATGGTAAATTTTAGTGCCTATGAGCATTCTCTGTCTGTTTAGAAAATCGACCTAGATCGAATCTGAAACAGACCCTTTAAGCATTGTTTTCGTGTACTTATTTTTAATTAATTTTCAGATAAAAAAAAATTATGTCACGTGAAAAAATGTAACGAATGTTAACGAAGTGGAGACGAGTGAAAACGTCCTTGTTAATAATCATGTAAAGTTTTTTTGTGTTACTTTCTCCTAGCTATTTTTAAAACGTTAATAATAGGCCTATTTTTAAAAATAACTATGTTATGTGCTATATTTTTGAGAAGAGGAAGGTACACGCTTTCAAATTATCTAACCATACAGGGTGTTTCATTAAAATAACAAAAATGCCCTAGGTTTCAAAATTGATCAATTTGTTTTTGAGAGTTCCGGTTATCAAAACAAACTGACGCATGTCTGAGATTAAACTTTCGGTGAAATGAAAACATTTAGTAAAAACCGCACCTCGATAGCTTTTCAATTCTGGGATATTTAAGATATTATTTAAAATATTTCGCATAAAATGACGGAAAATATGAAAGAATAATTAAAACTTTTTTCTTAAGTTTTTTTCTTCAAGATAGTAAAATGGTTAAAATATGCGATATATCCGAAAATAATTAAAATCGCTTAGTTAATAATAAGAAATCAATCCGAAACTGAGATGTACTTTAAATGATCCACAGTGTATTCAGGGTGTCGGTAAATAAGTGTCTTAAGCTTTAACTTCCAAAAATAGGGAAAAATATCACATGAACATGAGTCACAAAGTGCTTCGTTTCCAAGAGACATGATGTCAAAACTATTTTAAGGTAAATCTCAAACTTTATCTTTCATTCTAGTTCTATAGATAAAAAGTTGAATTTATACGTTAAGCAAAAAATAATTGAAGCGGAAACTTCTTTAGAGCTCTTTCACACGATGATACTGTATGCGAATACGCGTATCCGAGATACAGGTTAAACATACATTTCAAATGGACCTATTCACACGGCACGAGCGACGCATACAGTATCGCGATACCGAATTTCTGCATCTTCAGCTGCCGGACGCTGAATGTGTTTGCCGCATACAAAATTACCATTACGATATATGTACGCATACAAAATTACCATTACGATATATGGACGTGTTCACACATGGATACTTTTACAACGGAGAATATATCATAGACGCAGGATATTTTTCAGTATAAACTGAATCGTCATAGTTATTATTTACTACGCGCTATAGTGATGAACCTATGCACGGCACTGCGACTATTTTGGTACTGATTGAAGAAATACGTGAATTCGTGAAAGAGCTCATAGGTGCGTTCAGTCCGCTTCTTCCTGGGTAGTGAATGAAAATTGAGTCGTCATGCGTAATGCGCGACACTTAGCTATCGCTAATTCTGTCAAAATCGGCGTCAACTTCATTTTTCTCGAAAACGGCTGCGAGCGGAAATTTGAGATTTGGAACGTTTTAGGTAACACTTGAAGGCCGCCGACGGTCAATTGTTTTTGGCAAGCAGATTTTCCTTTTCCGAGTTATTTCGTCAAATCTGCGGTTTTCGGGATTTGCTTTGTCCGATGTTGGAAGCCATTGTGGTGATTAGCGTCTTGTGTGACATCTGTTGGCCCTCATGTTAAGAGGTAAGCATTCTTTATCAATTGCAGATGTTTTGCGCTTCTCGTGGTCTTTATTAATTGCATTTGCGTATTATTTTGCTTTTTATTTAGTAGCTAAATCAATCGGCGTCACGTCATACTAATTAGAGATTAATTAAGGCTTATAGGCTTATATATTTGGATTGTATAGTCATTTTTATATATTCGCTGGGTGTCACGATCGATCCAATTAATTGTTTTCATTTCCGACGAAATGTAATGTAGATTTTCGGTAATTGAGTAATTTAATTTTTATCCGATCGGACGAAAAACGACTCACGATTTTCTCACCGCAAAAGTCATGATTCCCGTTTCCCGTATATTGTATTCGTTGCCTGGCAACATGCAATAACGGTATAAGAATAGAAAATAACTGTCCGGGAATATAACATTCCCGTCCAAGGCCGGGAATGTAACATTTCTGTCATATTCAAACGCCTTGTTTGTCAGATCTGATCTGTTAAAGGTAACATTTAGCTGTAGTTTCCGTAGCTACGTAATAAACTTCAAGCTCGCTCGATTCAAAACTTGATATTATGTTGAGTTTAAATTTAAAACATCGTTTTTATTTAGAGTAATATTTGGCTCTATTTATATAAGTACGTATTCTAATTAATTTCGATCGGATAAAAAATAGTATGTGCAACACGTAGGAAAAGCACATTCCTGGACTCCTGTGTTGCTGGCCTCGGCTGCGCCTCGCCCAGCAACTACCACAGTCATCCAGGAATGTTTTGCTTTTCCTCCTAGTTACACAATATACTATTATTTGACCTTTCTGAAGCGGATTAGAAACGGGTGTAAAATTTAACCATTGATTATCTCGATACTTTATCAAAGGCATCTATTGTCTATAGCAATAAGTTGCAACTAAACAGTGCCATTTCATGGAAATTTATTCTGTTACCGAAGTTAGAATTGATGCAATGGGGAAATGTTGTTTTTATCTTTAATTTTAATAATTAATCGTGTAATTAGCTTCCAGTGATTTGTTTGGTTAATTGATTTCAACTATTAATTAGACACTAAACCGGTAAACTCGGTTGTTAATTATGCAGTTTTCTGTATTATTAGTTTTTGTTGCTAAGGGAAGCCATCAGATTGCGTTATTGAATGCAGATTACATCATATTTTCGTTCATTGTTATTACCTTACTTAATTTCTTTTTTTTGAATTATTAAAATAAAGGAAGAGGCATGCTTTCTATTTTATATTAATATTGGAAGATCGTTCAGACCATTTATTTATCAAATTTGTTTAGTACAATTTTTCATTAAATTATATTTTAGTGCTTTTTATTCATTATGTGGACCATACTGTACTCTTTTATTAATATGGTATGAATATTATATTGTACCAGATTTAGTACAATTCATAGAATCTGTTTTATTACTTTCATACAATATGATAACCGTAGTTTACTCTGTTGTTAGTATGGTACGCATATTATATTGTATCAGATTTAGTACAATTCATAAAACCCATTTTATTGCTTTTTCTATAGTATGGTAACCATAGCTCACTATTTCATCAGTATAGTATATATACTATATTGTACCGGATTTAGTGCAATTCCTAAAAAAATCAATTTTATTCCTTTTTGTGCACAGCATGATAATTATTATGGTTCACTCTTTTAACAATTTAGTACAAAATTTATTGTACTAGACCTAGTACAATTCATAAAATTTATTTTACCGCTTTCTCTTCCATATGATAACATCCTTTATTAATGTTGTACAAATATTATAATGTACTAGATTTCATCATGAAATCTATTCTACAGCTTTCTCTTCCGTATGATAACATCTTTTATTCAGGTAGTACAAATATATTGTACTGGACTTAGTATAATTCATAAAAGTAATATTACAGCTTTCCCTTCTGTCTGATAGCATCTTTTATCAATGTAGTACAATATACTATTGTACTGAACTTGGTACAAATTATAAAAGTTATTTTGCAGCTTTCTCTTTTGTATGATAACACCTTTTATCAATGTAGTACAAATATTATATTGTACTAAACTTAGTGCATTTCATAAGAAACAGTGATGACTTTTTCCTCATCAAGTTAGCGTTGTTCGTTTATCGATATGGTGCAAGTGTTACATTGTACCAGACTTTCTACAATCTATTTAATTACATTTATTCATCTTCTTTTTCAGTATTATCGCTGTCATATACTGTTTTTAACGATTATGTACAACTATTTTACTGTGCCGAACTCGATCCGAATTCTTGGACTTCTTTTTTTCCCTCTTTCTAAATGCAGTAATATTATTTTTAACGGATGATATCGGCTTCCCTTGGGCGAACTAAACCTTTTTAGTCTTCTGCATAATTAATATTAAGTTATGGTTGTAGTAATTCGATTGCTCTAATATATTATACGGTGGTGCTCTTTTTCTCATTTATTCCTTGTTTTCTTTTAACTTTTGATCCATTTTTGAATTTGATTAAAAAAGGGGGAAAACCCTGTCTCTTTAATCCGAAATTTGAAACTCTGATAAATTATTCTTTTGAAAGGAACTTATATGATAGCAATCGACTCGCGTATTATTGTGACTTGTTACTAGGGAATGTTTCCATTCCTAAGGTCCTTTTATTCGGCTGGAACTTTGTAATACTTCCACCCGGTTAGAACCGTTGGAAGTTTGCAGGCAACCCACCCGGCGCGGCGTAGACAAATAGTTTCCAGCTAGACTTGCTGGAAGTCCGAAGTTCGTCCACCCGGCTTGGTTTTTGTAGTTCACCCTACCTACTGGTATGGAATAAGAGTCCAGAACAAGCCGTCCATGTTCACCTGACGGTGGAACTTCAGCCTCAGATAAGTGTTAGATAGTCTTAGTTTTAAATTACCGTTTTGAAATAATTGCCTCTTTTAAGTTAGCACCTTTACTCTTGTTAGTACTCGCGCCCACCTTATCTCTGCGGTTTACGTGATCACGATCCCGCGCGGTAGACAAAACTCAAGATTTTTCCTCCTCATTTCTCTCTGGAGCACTTAGGCACTTAAGTGGTGCCTATTTCGTCATTATTTCTGGTTATTACCTATATCGACGTAGAGTTTTGGTCATCCACTGATTAACAATATAATTTAGTAGTTATAATTTCCTTCTTATTTGATTGCTATTTTTATTTTAAACTGCCTATAATTCGGTGCTTTTACCGTCATATATATATACAAATATTTCATTATTATTCTTGTTGTCCATTTTGTTCTTTTTCCTATAATGGGTTAGTTTGGGTTATATATATAATTATATATATATATTATATATAATGGGGTAGTATCGTAGTTGTGGCGTGTTTTATTTGGCTCTAACACAGGCAGGATTTTCCCTTTACGTATCTTCGTATTCCTGGTGATTAGGTTAGTTTGGGTTAGTTTGAGTTGTACCATCATATACACACAAATATTTCATTATCACTATTCTTGTTGTCTATTTTGTTCTTTTTCCTATAATGGGTAGTATCGTAGTTGTGGCGTGTTTTATTTGGCTCTGCCACAGGCAGGATTTTCCCTTTACGTATCTTCGTATTGCTGGCGATTAGGTAACGGCCAGGCTTACCTTAGAGAGTGAAGGTCTTGCAGCAGGTTCCACTAATATCGTGGAGATTTGCAGTTCGGTCTGTTACAAACTCGATGACGCCTAACGAACCTATTCTCCGGATTATTGAGCTGCGGGCAGATTGCGCGCTCATTTTATAGCTTGCTGCGGGGCTTTGCACTCCGACCTGACGGTTAATTGTTGTAGCTGAAGATAGCTGATCAAATTCGGCAAGGGAACCATAACTAATCTTGGTGGAACTCTTCATAGCTCCACGAGCATTTAACATCTTTTCTTCTCTAAAAAAATATTACACAGAAAGCGCGTCGCAGTACAAATAAGAGAAAATGAGTTTTTAAATTTTTTTAATAACTTTCCTTGTAAAAAAATGGAAAAAAGGGTGGTGCCTCTATGGCACCCCTAGGAAATCGAGATATCAAAATATAATTTCTTATGGAAAACCTGAAAACAATTAGTTTTCTCTGTAAGACAAAGACCAGCCCGTGGCTACTTATGGATTGGGGACTGCGACTATGACAGAGAAATGCGCCGACAGATTGAGAAAATCGCAAAGAGCTATGGAGAGAAGAATGCTGGGAGTAACTCTTAGACAAAGAATAAGAAAAGAAGACATCCGAGACAGCACCAGGCTAAGGTCCGTTAACCTGCCCCCCCCCCCCCCCCTGCATTGATTTTTTTCTTCAAAACGCTAGCACAGCACAGCACATTGAGATCCAGCACAACCTAGCACCATTTGTTTTAGAGCTAGCACACTCATAATAATAAGGATATTCTCTAATTTATGTGGTTGGAAGGGGGAGGGGGCTAAGTTAACGCTAGCCCCCCCCCACACCTTTTTTAATTGGCTACTGGCCAGTACAGATTCCTTGGAGCTAGCACAGTCTAGCACAACTAGAAAAAATGCTAGCACAACTAGAAAATAATGCTAGCACAACTACATTTTTGAAAATAATCGACCACAATTTCTTTTAATTTAAAACTTATTTATAATTCAAAGTAAATTACTTAGACATAGCTTCTATAATTTAGATGAATATTTTAATTGTGATCAGATTTGATGTTCACGTATACTCAATGTTGTTGTTTTGCTGTTGTATATTTTTGACGTTTTCCATATATGTTGTGCATATCTAGGGAAAAAGGTGAATAAATAAATAAATAAATAAATAAATACATAATAATGATTTTAAAATGTTTTTAGAAAAAACAACAAGAAAACAAAACGCGCTTTTGTCGTCTATTATTTTCAAAAATGTAGTTGCGCTAGCATTTTTCTAGTTGTACTAGGCTATGCTAGCTTGAAAGAAGCTGTGCTAGCTAGTATTGCAATTAAAAAGGTGGGGGCCTAGGGTTAACCTAGCCACCATATCCCTATCGAAATTTAAAAAATATCCATATTTTCCGTTTGGCACCTAAATTATAACCTCTGAATGGCACCTAAATCGCCCGGTTTTTAACCCGGCAGTAAAGACAAACAAAAAAGTTCTTTACGAAAAAAAACAATACTAAGAATATTGCCTTTTTTTAAGATAGCGGCCCCCAAGCGATAAAAATCGCAACTCGAAAACTAAGAGGGATGAGACCAAAATACTTACTACCAAAAATATGTATTTTGATGACGTTTAACCTATACTCGTATTTAAAAAAAAGTATGGCCTTTTTCTTCAAAAAACGTCGCCCTTTTTCTTCAAAAAAACGTCGTTTTTCGAACATTCTCGCGAATATCTAAAAAACTATGAAATTTTTGGAGAAAATGTATTGAAGTCGATGATACACCTTCTAATTTGGAATAAAAAGTTTTTTTATGCAATTTTTCGTGCGACGCTAAATAACGCAAAAATTAAAAAAAAAATGAGAAATTTAAAAAAAACAAAATTTTACCACCCTGTATATGCTTTTCAAAATTTAATTTTTACGGTGGTATGATGTAAATATTTCCCTTTAACCAAACAACCATCTTGAAATGTACTAGTTCTCAAAATAATTGTGCTAGCCTGTGCTAGATCTAAACTTGCTATGCTAGCAATTTGACGGAAAAATATTAGCTGAGGGGCGGCCAGCAAAAATTCATTCCATCCCCTACATATTTACTGTAGGGATCCGCTAGTTCTTAAAATGGTTATGCTAGCCGATGCTAGGTCTAAGTTGCTGTTGACGGAAAATAGTAACTGAGGGGCGGCCAACAAAAATTCACCCCATCCCCTATATATTCAACTGTAGGGGTTTGTGCTAGTTTTAAAAATGGTGGCTGTGCTGGCCAGTATTGCTTTAAAAAAAAGATGCGGGGGGGGGGGAGGGGTTTCCCCTCCCCCCCCCCCCCCCCCGCATAAATTGTAGGATATCCTTATTACTATGAGTGTGCTAGCTCTAAAACAAATTGTGCTAGGTTGTGCTAGATCTCAAGGTCCTGTGCTAGCGTTTTGAAGAAAAATATCAATGCGGGGGGGGGGAGGGCAGATTGGGTTAGACATGTGGCTAGACAGGACTATGATCGATGGACTTCAAGACTCGTTTATTGGAGACCCAGTAGAGAAACTAACCGGAGCAGGGGAAGACCCAAACAACGATGGCTTGATGACATTAAACAAAACGTAGGACTACACTGGTTTCAGCTGGCGAAAGACAGGGGTGCATGGAAAACAGAAGGAGAGGCCTTTATCCAACAGTGGACAGTTACAGACAGGTGATGACGATGATGATGATGATGATAATGAGCTCATGAGGTGTATACAACTTTTTTCCTCTATAGAGTGCTCTTAGTTTTTATGCTGCTACCTTGGCGATTTTGGTGACTTGATTTTGCCAAGACATCTTGTTTTCTAAGTTGCTGCTCAGCAAGCCGATGGATGAGGCCAGAGTCAGTGTTTGTCCTGTCATTGATAAGTCAGGTCCTGCGGTGTTTGCATTTTTTTAAGAAGACAGCTGCTTGAGTTCGTGCGTTAAACTGGATATTGTATTCCTCACCGCATTCTACAATAGCGTTCATACCCTCATTGATGGTAGCAAACTGATTTTCTCGCTCGCGTTGGTAACGACCAGCGGTTATTGGAGTCTGCGACATGAATGAGGATATAAGAGTGCTGTTATCTGCAAAGCTGTAAATAGAATTCTTTGTGAGAGATAATATACACTGTTGAGGAACTCCGGCATTGATTTTAAATTCCTCCGAGAGATGCCCATCAATATCAACTCAAATGCTTCGATCCTTTAAGAAATTGGAAAGCCATAGAAGCAGTGCTGTTGGTCGTTCGTATGCTGTCAATTTGCTTAGTAATCCACACACACTCTATCAAATGCTTTGGATATGTCGATAGCAACTGCACGAGATTCGCCTTAACTCTCGATAGCTTTGGTTCACTGGTAGGTCACGTAAGTCAGGAAATCTCCCGTTGATGTGTGCTTGCGGAGCCATACTGGCGATCGCTTATGATGCCTTCCGATTCGAGATATTTTAAGAGCTGTCCGCTGATCAGTTTCTCCATGACTTTGGACATGATGAAAATAAACAAAATTGAACAGTAGTTAATTGGAATCGTTTTTTACCTTTCTTCAGGATTGGTTGCACCTGAGCGCATTTCCACCTAGAAGGAAAGCATGCAGTTCTGTATGATAGAGAGAAAATCTGCAAAGTGAAGCTGCTAGATCAATAGCAGTTAGTGTCTAGGCCTTTGAGTAATCGTTGCACTTTTCCAGACCTGAGGAATTCACTCTCGGGATAGTTGGTGGAGTATTTTCTTGAGGATCTAAGGTAGAATTTGTAGCAAACATTTCGACAAAAATGTTCGCTTTCTCTTTGGTCATTTCCGCTATTGAGCTATCATTTTTCGACAGTGGTGGGATTGACGTCTTTAAGAAACCCTGATTGACAGCTTCAGCGACTGACCCAAAGGATCTTGATCCGTTAGGACAGTTGAGAAGCTTGTTCTTGATCTGCTCGTTATATCTCTCCTTGCTCTCATCAATTACCCTGGTTTCTAGTCGTGATGAATATTTCGATTTTCGGCTGTCGAATCTCGGCGCCATTTGCGGTAGGCGGTATTTTAGCATTGACCGCTCTTAAGCAGTTTTTATCATATAATGGTTTACTGTTTGATATACGTTTCATGAAGGCTTTCATAACGCTAAGATAACTTGGGTTATCTCGTCAGCATATTCAGGGGTGTTTTGATTCCTAAAGCTGACATTTTTTCAGGGAGGCGATAGATAAAACTTGCGAAGATCACGCCAGTTTGCAGATTTGTAATGTCAAACCATTTGGGGTACCTGTGGCTCCTGTGTTTTGAGAGCAAGTTAGCATAGGTTGTTTTCAATATTTGGGAAATTTTACGAGTCTGAATAGAAGTTTTGCTTTTGACGCATTCTTGAAAATTTGATGAATATGTCTCTTAATATTTAGCAATGACGTTTAGGTTAAACTTCAAGGTTTTATAGGTTTAATTGCCGGAAATCTTCAGAAAAAGGT
Organism: Pissodes strobi; assembly: GCA_016904865.1. NCBI lineage: Eukaryota > Metazoa > Arthropoda > Insecta > Coleoptera > Curculionidae > Pissodes > Pissodes strobi. Next base: position 78,987 of record MU186132.1, on the reverse strand, counting down.
TTGGAAAAATAGGCCAGGATCGCAAAATGTGGAAATTTTTTGGTGATTTGAGGCAGTATCTCGTGTATTTTTTGGCAGTTTTCGAGGTAAAATTTTTATTTAAGCCGATCGATACGTATACTTCGGCCATGTGATCTTAAGCACACATAATTTCTTTTTGATCTCTGATAGTGGCATGCATAAAGCGCGCACAAAAAGCATTTTTACAAAAAAAATACGACACTCCTTTTTTCAGCCTTTTTGAACTATATTACAAAACCGGTTTTACTGTTAGCTTCTAAAAATTAAAAACGCTTACAAATTTTCAAAAATATATAATGTCCTTCTCATCGAAAACTTTCTGAAAGTATCTTGCAAACTATGCCGCTTAGGATATATACTAACATTAACTGTAGATTAATTCAGATACCGACATATGAAATGTTTAGCCTATTGTAGCCATTTATAACTCTTACATACTAAGAGACAGAGGCGTAAAGTAAAACAGTTTTTGTAACTTTACACAGAAATGGCTCCCTCTAGCGAGAACACACAGGGGTTCAGTTTCATGTAGTTTTGACTTAAATAACATTTTGAACAAAACGGTGGTGTATAACAATTTTCTCTAAAAATATCTTTTATGTTGGCTTTATGCACCTCACTGGATGGCGGATGTAAAAAAATTGATCATGTATGAAATACACTTCGGCAAAATGCAATGTTTCATTACCTTAAATAATTTTAGACATTTTTAACTCCCTCTATTTTATAAACAACAAAGTTTATGACAAAATCTTATATTCTATTTTGTAATACCATTTATCATGGAAACGACGCATTTCCGGACAAATGTCCATGTGACTTTTTTTTTCTATTCTTGAGGCTATTATGTACTTTTGAAATTTGGCACACTCAGTTCGCGACACCAAGTAAAAAAATTATAGACAAGACTTTAAGAACATATCATGCATAGTTTCATGCAACACGTATTTCTAAGATATGTACCATTGTCCTTTGCGTTTGCTCGCTGAAAAAAATGCATTAAAATTTATAACACACATATACTATTCTATATATCGATGTTTATAGTCTATCCAAAAATATTAAATATTATACAGCGAGTTAATTTAATTAATTTAAAATGCATGCAAACATATAATATGAATGTTGGTTTCCTTCTTTCATTGAATGAGAACCATTAAGTAGTTTAATAATTATACTAAATAATTTAAATAAATGATACGTTGGCTATATTTTTGAGAAACACCTGCTTTTTTCATGTTATTTTACATGAAAGAAAGAAAATTAAAAAACCGTTAGTTAATGTACTAAAATTATAAAAAATTAAAGTACTTACACCAGTACATGCAGACAGATATCAAATAAATAGGCATATACGAGTACTGTAGAATGTAGCTTGAAGTGCAATGTTTCGTTGCGCATATTGTAGTGTAGCTGTTGTTACGTGGTATGTAGTGCAGTGTGCTATATTGTTACTTAGCTCATAAATGTAGACTAAGATCGTTCACCTTGATTGTTATGCCTTCGTCTTCATCCTCTTCTCTCATTATCGAAAGTTTCTTTTCTAGCTTTTGTTTCAATTCCTCATCTTTTTTCGACGCTTTCTTCTTCTTGAAACGGCTATAATATAAAATCTTACATTAAAAAGCTTTAGTAAAAAACAAACTCCCCCAAGATAGTTATAAATTACCTTGGAGTTTTAGGGCTCTTTTTCTTCTCAGGATTTTTTCCCCTACTTTTCGAATTAGTCTGGTTCACCTGCTTCCATATGCCCGTCTTGTTAACTTCTTCCGATATGTTGATCGCCGAAAGCGGAATATTCATAACTTTGCCGTTTGCCAGAGGGATTTTAAGGTTTTTATCCGAATTTCCTAGCTCTAATGGGGGATCTTCAACCTAGAACGGTCGTAATCAATGTTAGAAACGGATGCTCTTAAAAAAACTTACGCATGAAACCTCATAGAGGAGCAAGCGCTTGTAATCAAGCAGGCATGCTTCAGCGCTTATTGCTTTATAAACTTATAGTCCAAGATCTTAAGAGTATCCTTCTTAACTTTTAAAATTAAGAATGCAAAAACTAAACTGAAGTGTGAAATGCTTATATACTTAACTTAAAATGCATATATGTATAGAACTAGCCAAAATGAATGAAAACAATGCACTAACCACTGCACTATAATGTGGAAGATCACTATCGCAAGATCATTATGAGAGCGCGATCGAAAAGGCATGCGGGCCAACATAAAAGTGCGGTCATTTAAAAAGAGCATGCTACTTAGCGTCTAAGCGAAAGAGTCTGAGTGAAAAAAATGAAACTAAAATGTAAAATCTAAAAAATTTATTAACGTAAACATAAACGTAACAGTATTGTGTCGAAACATCAATAAAACACATAAACTATTTAATACAGGTAAGGCCCAAAAATGTCTGTCTTATTTATTAAAAGTTCCAGTTCTTTGGCTTTGGAGTTTATGTTATAGCTCTTTGTGTGATGTTGCATGTTCACGTAAGAAAGAGGCGTTACCTAACAACCGAGGGCGAGGAGGCGATTCAATCAGTAGCGTAACACCTTATTTTTTCGTCTTTGTTGTTTTTGAATCGATTTGTTCGTAATAAAAAAAAAACGAAAAACCTAGTACGCTGTTTTTTGCATTAGGATCACATCTGGTTATTTAATAGAAACGCTATTTCCAATAGTTGAAAACCTATATCAGCGTAAAAGCGTCAAGTACGGACCGAATTTAATGGCACAAAAAATTGAAAGAAAATAAAGAAACGTCACATTTACGCCAGTAAATGCAAAATATTGAACATGGCGGCATCATACGGGTGGGAGCCGTTGTTTAGAGGTGTCAGTTGCTGTTGCGCCATCCAGTGTTGCCAGTGCAAGTGAAATTTTCTTTTTGCGTGAATTTAATTTGAAATTCGCATTTGGGTTCTAGTTGTGTTGAAAAATATCTATTAACCATAGTTTTTACCAAATTTTTAATAGGCTTTATTTTTTTTTTTGTTATCACAACACACAAGCGACCAGGGACCCGTTTAAGGACGCCATTTAATAGCAATTGAATTACAAAATGAATATTTAGAAGCTATAAAAAGATTGAGTAGATGACGTCATATTTTGAACATGACGGAGACATTTTAAAAAATGGAGAAATCAGGGATGAAAATATATTTATTTATTCCATTTTTCTTGTCAATTAAGTTGGGAAAGCAATACAAAATAGGTCTCAAAATTTGTTTTTTTTTTCGGATATTTTCGTAAGTATTCCAAATTTCTGAAATTCTTAAGTTATTGGCGACTAAAATGCGCAAATTGTTCTAATTTAATTCACTTGCTATATCTTCCTGTTTATGAGATGTATTTCTCTAAGTGTCAATATTTTGGCTTTTTCCTGATATTTTCGTAGATATTTCGAATTTCTGAAACTTATAAATTGTCGGTCACAAAAACGAGCAACTTCCGTAATTTAGTTCACTTTCTATACCTTCCTGTTTGTGAGATTTATTTCTGTAAGTCTCAATATTTTGGCTTTTTCCTGACATTTTCGTAGGTACTTCGAATTTCTAAAATTCGTAAATTGTTGACCACAAAAAGGCGCAACTTGTCCTAATTTAATTCGCTTTCTATATCTTCCTGGCTATAAGATTTATTTCTGTAAGTCTCAATATTTCGGCTTTTTCCTTATATTTTCGTAGGTATTTCATAAATTGTTGGCCACAAAACGCGCAACTTTAATTCACTTTCTATACCTTCCTGTTTATAAAATTTACTTCTGTAAGTCCCAATATTTTGGCTTTATCCTAATATTTTCGTAAATATTTGGGATTTCTGAAATTCATAAATTGTTGGCTATAAAAACGCACAACTTGTCCTAAATTTAATTCACTGTCTATATCTTCCTGTTTATGAGATTTATTTCTGTAAGTCCCAATATTTTGGCGTTTTCCTGATATTTTCGTTAGTATTTGGAATTTCTGAAATTCATAGATTGTTGGTCACAAAAAGCGCAAATTGTCCTAATTTAACTCATTTTCTATATCTTCCTGTTTATAAAATTTATTTTTTAAATCTTATTATTTTAGTTGTTTTCTGATATTTTGGAAAGTATTTGTAATTTCTGAAATTCATAAATTCTTGGCTATGAAAACGCGCATTTTGTTCTAATTTAATTCAATTTCTATATCTTCCTGTTTATGAGATTTATTTCTGTAAGTCCCAATATTTTGGCTTTTTCCTGATATTTTCGTAACTACTTGGAATTTTCGAAATTCATACATTTTTGGCCCCAAAAACGCGCAACTTATCCTAATTGAATTCACTTTCTATATCTTCCTGTTTATGAGATTTATTTCTGTAAGTCCCAATATTTTGGCTTTTTCCTGATATTTTCGTAACTAATTGGAATTTTCGAAATTCATACATTTTTGGCCCTAAAAACGCGCAACTTTCTATATCTTCCTATTTATAAAATTTATTTCTGTAAGTCTTCTTATTTTAGTTGCTTTCTGATATTTTTGTAAGTATTTGGAGTTTCTGAAATTCATAGATTGTTGGCCAAAAAACGCGCAACTTGTCCTAAGTTAGTTCGAGTTCTATATCTTCCTGTTTATGATATTTATTTCTGCAAGTCTCAGCATTTTGGCTTTTTCATGATATTTTCGTAAGTATTTTCAATTTATGAAATTCATAGATTGCTGGCCAAAAACGCGCAACTTGTCCTAATTTAGTTCGTTTTCAATATCACCCTGTTTATGATATTTATTTCTTCAACTTGTCCTAACTTAATTCACTGTCTATATCTTCCTGTGTATGAGATTTAGTTCTGTAAGTCCCAATATTTTGGCGTTTTCCTGATATTTTCATATGTATTTGGAATTTCTGAAATTCATAAATTGTTGGTCACAAAAAAGCGCAACTTGTCCTCATTTAGTTCGGTTTCTATATCTTCTTGTTTATGAGATTTATTTCTGTAAGTCTCAATATTTTGGCATTTTCCTGATATTTTCGTAGATATTTGGAATTTCTGAAACTCATAAGTTGTTGGACACAAAAACGCGCAACTTATCCTGATTTAATTCACTTTCTATTTCTTCCTGTTTATAAAATTTATTTCTGTAAGTCTCATCATTTTGGTTGTTTCCTGATATTTTCGTAAGTATTTGGAATTCCTGAAATTCATAAATTGTTGGACACAAAAACGCGCAACTTGTCCTGATTTAATTCACTTTCTATATCTTACTGTTTATAAAATTTATTTCTGTAAGTTTCATTTTTTTGGTTGTTTCCTGATATTTACGTAGAAAGTATTTGGAATTTCTGAAATTCTTAAATTGTGGGCCACAAAAACGCGCAACTTGTCCTCATTTAGTTCGGTTTCTATATTTTCTTGTTTATGAGATATATTTCTGTAAGTCTCAATATTTTGGCTTTTTCCTGATATTTTCGTAGATATTTGGAATTTCTGAAACTCGTAAATTATTGTTGGCCACAAAAACGCGCAACTTGTCCTAATTTAGTTCACTTTCTATATTTTCCTGTTTATGAGATTTATTTCTGTAAGTCTCAATATGGCTTTTTCCTGATATTTTCGTAAGTATTTGGAATTTCTGAAATTCATAAATTTTTGAGAACAAAAACCCGCAACTTGTCATAATTTACTTCACTTTATATATCTTTCTGTTTATGATATTTATTTCTGCAAGTCTCAATATTTCGGCATTTTCCTGATATTTTCTTGCGGATTTGGAATTTCTCAGATTCATAAATTGTTGGCTACAAAAACGAGCAACTTGTCCTACTTTAGTTCACTTTCCATATCTTCCTGTTTATGAGATTTATTTTTGTAAGTCCCAATATTTTGGCTTTTTCCTGATATTTTCGTAAGTATTTGGAATTTCTGAAATTCATAAATTGTTGGCTATAAAAACGCGCAACTTGTCCTAACTTAATTCACTTTGTATATCTTCCTGTTTATGAGATTTATTTCTGTAAGTCTCAATATTTTGGTTTTTTTCCTGACATTTTCGTAAGTACTTGGAATTTCTGAAATTCATAAATTGATGACCACAAAAACGCGCTACTTGTCCTAATTTAATTCACTTTCTATATTTTCCTATGTATGAAATTTACTTCTGTAAATCCCAATATTTTGGCTTTTTCCTAATATTTTAGTAAGTATTTGGATTATCTTTCTGAAATTCCTAAATTGTTGGCTATAAAAACGCGCAACTTGTCCTAACTTAATTCACTTTCTAAATCTTCCTGTTTATGAGATTTATTTCTGTAAGTCCCAATATTTTGGCTTTTTCCTGATATTTTCGTACGTATCTGGAATTTCTGAAATTCATAAATTGTTGGCCACAAAAACGCGCAAATTGTCCTTATTTAATTCACTTATTATATCTTCCTGCTTATAAAATTTATTTCTATAAGTCCCATTATTTTGGTTGTTTCCTTATATTTTGGTAAGTACTTGGAATTTCTGAAATTCGTAAATTCCTGGCCACAAAAACGCGCAACTTGTTCTAATTTAATTCACTTTCCATATTTCCTGCTTATGAGATTTATTTCTGTAAGTCCCAATATTTTGGATTTTTCCTGATATTTTCGTAACTACTAGGAGTTTTCGAAATTCATACATTTTTGGCCCCAAAAACGCGCAACTAGTCCCAATTTAATTCACTTTCTATATCTTCCTGTTTATAAAATTTATTTCTGTAAGTCTCCTTATTTTGGTTGCTTTCTGATATTTTTGTAAGTATTTGGAATTTCTGAAATTCATAGATTGTTGGCCAAAAAACGAGCAACTTGTCCCAAGTTAGTTCGATTTCTATATCTTCCTGTTTATGATATATATTTCTGCAAGTCTCAGTATTTTGTCTTTTTCATGATATTTTCGTAAGTATTTTGAATTTATGAAATTCATAGATTACTGGCCAAAAACGCACAACTTGTCCTAATTTAGTTCGTTTTCAATATCATCCTGTTTATGATATTTATTTCTTCAACTTGTCCTAACTTAATTCACTGTCTATATCTTCCTGTGTATGAGATTTATTTCTGTAAGTCCCAATATTTTGACGTTTTCCTGATATTTTCATAAGTATTTGGAACTTCTGAAATTCATAAATTGTTGGTCACAAAAAAGCGCAACTTGTCCTCATTTAGTTCGGTTTCTATATCTTCTTGTTTATGAGATTTATTTCTGTAAGTCTCAATATTTTGGCTTTTTCCTGATATTTTCGTAGATATTTGGAATTTCTGAAACTCATAAGTTGTTGGACACAAAAACGCGCAACTTGTCCTGATTTAATTCACTTTCTATATCCTCCTGTTTATAAAATTTATTTCTGTAAGTCTCATTATTTTGGTTGTTTCCTGATATTTTCGTAAGTATTTGGAATTCCTGAAATTCATAAATTGTTGGTCACAAAAACGCGCAACTTGTCCTAGTTTAGTTCGTTTTCTATATCCTCCTGTTTATGAGATTTATTACTGTAAGTCTCAATATTTTGGCTTTTTCCTGATATTTTCGTAGATATTTGGAATTTTTTAAACTCCTAAATTGTTGGACACAAAAACGCGCAACTTGTTCTGATTTAATTCACTTTCTATATCTTACTGTTTATAAAATTTATTTCTGTAAGTTTCATTATTTTGGTTGTTTCCTGATATTTACGTAGAAAGTATTTGGAATTTCTGAAATTCATAAATTGAGGGCCACAAAAACGCGCAACTTGTCCTCATTTAGTTCGGTTTCTATATCTTCTTGTTTATGAGATATATTTCTGTAAGTCTCAATATTTTGGCTTTTTCCTGATATTTTCGTAGATATTTGGAATTTCTGAAACTCGTAAATTATTGTTGGCCACAAAAACGCGCAACTTGTCCTAATTTAATTCACTTTCTATATCTTTCTGTTTATGAGATTTATTTCTGCAAGTCTCATGATTTTGGTTGTTTCCTGATATTTTCGTAAGTATTTGAAATTTCTGAAATTCATAAATTGTTGCCCACAAAAACGGACAACGTGTCCTAATTTTATTCGTCTTCTATATATTCCTGTTTATAAGATTTATTTCTCTAAGCCTCAATATTTTGGCTCTTTCCTGATATTTTCGTAGATATTTGTAATTTCTGAAACTCGTAAATTGTTGGTCAACTCGCAACTTGTCCTAATTTAATTCACTTTCTATATCTTTCTGTTTATGAGATTTATTTCTGTCTCATTATTTTGGTTGATTCCTGATATTGTCGTAAGTATTTAGAATTTCTGAAATTCATAAATCGTTTGCCACAAAAACGAGCAACTTGTCGTAATTTAGTTCACTTTCTATATTTTTCTGTTTACGAGATTTATTTCTGTAAGTCTCAATATTTTGGCTTTTTCCTCATATTTTCGTAAGTATTTGGAATTTCTGAAATTCATAAATTTTTGAGAACAAAAACGCGCAACTTGTCCTAATTTAATTCACTTTCTATACCTTTCTGCTTATGAGATTTATTTCTCTCTCATTATTTAGGTTGATTCCTGATATTGTCGTAAGTATTTAGAATTTCTGAAATTCATAAATCGTTTGCCACAAAAACGAGCAACTTGTCCTAATTTAGTTCACTTTCTATATTTTCCTGTTTATGAGATTTATTTCTGTAAGTCTCAATATTTTGGCTTTTTTCCTGACATTTTCGTAAGTATTTGGAATTTCTGAAATTTATAAATTTTTGAGAACAAAAACGCGCAACTTGTCCTAATTTACTTCACTTTCTATATCTTTCTGTTTATGATATTTATTTCTGCAAGTCTCAATATTTCGGCATTTTCCTGATATTTTCCTGCGTATTTGGAATTTCTCAGATTCATAAATTGTTGGCTACAAAAACGAGCAACTTGTCCTACTTTAGTTCACTTTCCATATCTTCCTGTTTATGAGATTTATTTCTGTAAGTCCCAATATTTTGGCTTATTCCTGATATTTTCGTAAGTATTTGGAATTTCTGAAATTCATAAATTGTTGGCTATAAAAACGCGCAACTTGTCCTAACTTAAGTCACTTTCTATATCTTCCTGTTTATGAGATTTATTTCTGTAAGTCTCAATATTTTGGTTTTTTTCCTGACATTTTCGTAAGTATTTGGAATTTCTGAAATTCATAGATTGTTGGCCAAAAAACGTGCAACTTGTCCTAAGTTAGTTCGATTTCTATACCTTCCTGTTTATGATATTTATTTCTATAAGTCTCAGTATTTTGGCTTTTTTCTGATATTTTCGTAAGTATTTGGAATTTCTGAAAATCATAGATTGCTGGCCAAAAACGCGCAACTTGTCCTAGTTTAATTCACCATCTATATCTTCCTGTTTATGAGATTTATTTCTGTAAGTCTCAATATTCTGGCTTTTTCCTGATACTTTCGTAAGTGTTTGGAATTTCTGAAATTCATATATTGTTGCCAACAAAAACGCGCAACTTGTCCTAGTTTAATTCACCTTCCATATCTTACTGTTTATGAGATTTTTATGAGATATATGTCTCAATACTTTGGCTTTTTCCTGATATTTTTGTAAGTATTTGGAATTTCTGAAACTCATAAATTTTTTACAACAAAAATGCGCAACTTGTCTTAATTTAATTCTCTTTCTATAGCTTCCTGTTTATGAGATTTATTTCTGTAAGTTCCAAAATTTTGGCTCTTTCCGAATATGTTGTAAGTATTTGGAATTTCAGAAATTCATAAATTGGTGGCTACAAAACCGAGCAACTTGTCTTAATTTAGTTCACTTTCTATATCTTGCTGTTAATGAGATTTATTTCTGTATTGGACACTCTTATCTACATTGTTTTTCATATTCTATGTTTTCTCAGTATGTATATCTAATATTAATAATAATCACATACGATGTTTTACTGTCTGTAGTTCCCAACATCTCATTAAATATAACATAAGCTCAAAAGCAGTTAATTACAAATTTTAAAGATTTTTTTTAGATATTACTAGTATCAATCGTAGACCTGGCAACTGGCAACACTGGCACCATTGTTACCACTTAACCGTTTTATTGTACAGTGTTGCTAATAGTGTTTAGTTCGGCGAGTGTGTTTCAGTAACTCGCTTCTTACAAAAGCGTCATACTTGTCACGTCCCATTAGATGACGACATACTAGTTTGCAAATTAATAAACTATTGTACAATGATTAAATTCAGGCTGACTGATTTATGATTCGTGTAAGAACAAAAATGTTAATATAGTGTATTGAAGTTTTTCTAGGACAATTAAAATCTTGGATCTGGCAATACTGGTGTCGTTGTTATGACTCTGACAGAGTGTTTCCGATAGTATTTGATTCACAAATGTTTAATAACTGCTTTCGTGCAGCAATTGTAAACTAGTCAGGTCCAATCAGGTGACTGATGTGCTAATTTGTATTTCAACTATAACCAATATAACTCACACTGGCTAGTTTCTTATTTACGTAAGAACGTTTAGATTTTATTAGGGAAACACATCCTTGGAATTGCAGGTAGAATCATAGCCGAACTTCTCATCCCCAAAATCACAATCACAGGCAAAGTAGGAAGAGGATAAAGAATCCAGTGATGATCCGGACTGAGATGGAGAAAATTGTAGTTATTTTGGGGCATCCAAATATATTTAGTGCGAGTTACTGACAATTTAGTACCAATACGCTGACAATTTTCTGTATTTAACAAGAATTATTATATATAGTGTTTCAAACTGATTTCAACACAATTTTAGGATTTCACTTTTGTGATCAATACCCTAAGGTAAATAACATACCAAAACTTCATCAAATTTGACCGGGTACCAAAATTTCATGAGACGTGTGCGGGGCCCTTTAAAAAACGTGGTTCTTAGTTTCTACATAATTATATAGCATTCGTGAAGGTACAACTAAAAAACAAGCATGAGGCCTTCAAAAAAGAAACAAAACTAAAATGAAAAAGAATTGGAACTAACCAATTTGAAATCTTTATGTGTCAAAGGTCTTCGATACATACACTATTATTGACTTTTATTGAATAAACTTCACTTATTATTGTTACTTGACAACCCTATAATCGGTGATTGTTTCCTTCCATAGCACACGCTTGAAGCGTAAATTAGAATAACTGGAAGTTTAGTTAATCCAAACTAACCTAAACATTAATAAACACTTTAATGTCAATTTGACTGGCAGCTATGAGTTGGCCAACAGCTAAACAAGTGCACTGCTGACACACCGGTCCTTAGAGCTCTTACTAACAATAGGTTTTGATTAACTTAAACCAAAAAAATGCGGAAACGTTAATATTTCATCTATTCCGTGTAGAAAGGTATTTAACGCTTTCATAGCATAACATAGAATCCAAGCGATGTATATTTTGAAACTAAATCTGGAATGAACTATTGTTTTTACTGTTAATAGAAAATATTGAAAATAGAGATCCTTTTTTAGGCCTTCCCGTATTTCACCAACAAGCTAACTAAATACAATGATGACTTGCAGACCAACTCTCCAAGTACCTACAGTCGCATGAGGAAATTATTTAAATGTATTCGTTTAATTAATAACCTGAATAAGTATAATGAAATTTCAGAACGAATCAGAAGCAAAACGAATATTTTTGAAATCCATAGAAGATAGTGCACACTTACTTGCTTTCTAGTGCAATATTATAGCAGTTTTGCACTACAAAACCGAAACGCAATCATAGCATTCGACGCGCGTTTCGCGGTCCTGCTAAAATTGTATTGTGGTTTTGTACCAAACGTCCTTTAATCATAAAACGGAATATATTTAATAGAATCGCGCACCAGAGAAGTGCTTTTAGGGTGTATAAAATAACAGTCGGTAATTGGCTGAATAATGAAGAACTCCCAAGTGTTAGATTCCTTCAATTTTACCACTCCAGCTGACGTACGCACTTTGAGAGTTGATCTTTCACGTTTAAACTTAAAATAGCGATCTCACAATGAAAAAAACTCATTTGGCATGGTTAATTGCGAGTACCGCTAACATCTAATACTTTAGGAATGTTGTCATTTACTAACCGGGATGAATTATATTTTAAAATTATTGTTTATATGCCAATCCCAATTACGTAAATTTCTCGAAGATAACTATACATGTGTTGGAACATAATAACAACATTGTTGTGAATTTTATGCCACTTCAGATAATACTTACTACATTAACATATTAAATAGAAACAATATAGCTTTACAAACTATAATTGTACGTATATTTATTTACAAAGGGTGTTCATTCGTATGCCTATACTCAACATTTCGTTAGTGCAATTGAGCATGCATTATCTTAAAGTTACTCTTCAATGTACTGAAAGAACACATTTATTGTCAAGGATTGTAGAGAGGTCAGGTTGCCTAGTAAAAGTGTCTCGGAAGCGGAGCAAGACGATGATAACACGTTACCCGAATTATATTATAATTATATAATAGTTTGATATTTAATCTCTGGCATAAAAAATATAAAAATGGTTTTTCTTACTATTGTATAAAAAGGGCGAATCGCGGACTATTTCACTTTGTAGGCACAGCACACAAATGGTTATGTGGTACATTAGATGCTAGCGACGGCGAAAAGTACGATAATTGTATTAAAATTATAGACAAAAATCAAGAACGCTTGACGAAAACTTAACTTCTCAAAAACAGTTGTTACGCAATTATCAGAAAATACTGATAACCAACTCAAAATTGTAAAACCAATCAAAGCAATAACCTAATACAAATTAATGCTATTACTAAAGAAATTCATGTAACTTCTAATTCATTACCACTGTCTCTATTATTTCACGATTTAAATGAAAACATTGCCATAGTTCAAGCAGGTTATGCTAATATGCAAACTGCAATTAATTTCGCAGAACTCGGTATGTTACACTA
>MU186132.1:54850-66066 GCA_016904865.1 Pissodes strobi | reverse complement strand
TGGAACCTACATCAACTCGATATATATAGGAGATTAGAAGACTGAGGGAATCGGTATTAATTAGTATAAGCAGTATTATACAACATAATATAATGATAATCATAGCGAGAATCTTAAGTAATAATTAATGTACGTAGTTAATAAGAATATAAGCTATGTAACGTAACGATCTTACATAATCTCTCTAAAGGTGAATACAGAACTCAAATATTATCTGGAGTATTATTCAAATGAATAAAACAGTTCTACAACGTGAAGGAAATTTTATCTCGAAAAGTGTTAACGAGACGTGTTACCAGTGTGGATAATCCGTAATCTTAATCTGTTTCAAGTTCACTGACAATCAACATCCAAGTGAGTGTCTCAAAACCGGATACCGGTCGTCCATCAAGTGAGTTCCAGTTCTTTTCCAATTTCAGGAACTTAGCTGCCAATCCAGACGCTATTAGGCACACTAACATACAACGTCTACATATGACTAGAAGACGCTCTTCGGCAGAAAACTCATAACGCCAAACGTAGAATTAGAAGGGAGAACTTCGAGAACTTAAAGAATCTTGAGAACTGCAAGAACCTCGAGAATATCATGAAACTTTCAACGAAAACTTCAGTTCAGGACAAAGAGGCTGCTCCTTCTGATGTCAACTAACGCCTACCGAATTGAAGAATTACCGATCCACCAAGAAATCGCCTACGTAAGTTATGAATATAGAAACCTATATTATCATATTATAACAAATATACGATCGAGTATTCGTGATACCGAAATAACCTAAAAATAAATAGAACTCTGAGTTCCTTAAATACATAAGACATCAAAATACTCTATCTTACTACTCTACAAAAGAACAACGAAACGCGGTCTCCTTAACTTTGTAGGCGCAGCACACAAATGGTTATATGATATATTAGACGCTAGACGACGAAAGGTCCAATAATTACAATAAGATTATAGATAATGATCAAACAACACTTCACGAAAACTTAACTTCTCTGTTACTAAAGAAATTCAAGTAACTTTTAATTTATCACAACTTTCTCTATTATTTGACGATTTATATAAAACATTGCTATAGTTCAAACAATTTGTGGTAATGTGCAAACTGCAATTAATTTCGTAGAAGTCGGTATATTACACTTTAGTATTTTATTATCGAAATAAAACTGATGCAGTAGGAAGGATTTGTCGGCCATGTTATTGGATTATCAGTGAACACGTGAATTCGGCAATACGTGAATGAAATTTCATTGCGAACAGTGTTAACGTTGATCTGTTTCAATAGTTCACCGACAATCAACATTCAAGCGAGTATCCCAGAAGTGGATACCTGCCCCCATCAAATAAGCTCCAGTTCTTTTCTATTTTCAGGAACTCAGCTGCCAATCCAGACGCTATTAGGCACGTTAACCTACAACGTCTACATAGGATTAGAAGACGCTCTTGGGCAGAAACTTATAACGTCAAAAACCTCGAAAACTTCAAGAACCTCAAGTTTCAAGAAACGTTCAATGAAAACCGCAATTAAGTAATGAGATGTTGCTCCTTCTGATGTCAAATAACGCCTACCGAATTGAAGAATTACGCATCCGGTTTCGAAAACTTTAAGAACCTCGAGAACCTCAAGAACCTCGGAAACTTCAAGAGCCTCAGGGACTTCATGAAACTTTCAACGAACACTGCAATTAAGGAATAAGATGCTGCTTCTTTTGATGTCATCTAACGCCTACCGAAGTGAATAATAACGCAATCGTTTGTTAACGTTCCATCAAGGAGTTGCCTACGTAACTCGTCAACATAGAATCATACTACCATATTAACATAACCAATATACGATCGAATATTCATGATACCGAAATAACCTTACAAAAAATAAATAGAATCCTGAGCTTTTCAAAAGATATCCAATTATAAAATCTATTAATAACTCAATTAGGATATTTACTCTGACTTAAATATATTAAAAATAGTTAATCTTACTATTCTATAAAAAGAACGAGTCACCGGCTGGTTAACTTTGTAGGCACAGCACACAAATGGTTATATGGTACAATAGACGCAGGCGACGGCGAAAGGTACGACAATTATATTAAAACTATAGATACAAATCAATTATCAGAAAACATTGATAAACAACTTAAAAATGAAAAAACCAATCAAAACAATATCCTAAAATAAATTACCGCTGTTACTAAACAAATTCAAGTAACTTCTAATTCATTACAACTTTCTCTATTATTTGATGATTTAAATAAAAACATTGCTATAGTTCAAACACAGTTCTTTTCCAACTTCACGAACTGAGCTGGCAACAACGTGTATATAGGATAAAAGACGTTCTTGGGCAGAGAAGTCATAACGTCAACCCTAGAATTAGAAGAGTGAACTTCAAGAACTATGAGAACTCCAACTTTCAACGAAAACTGCAATTAAGGAATAAAATGCTGCTTCTTCTGATGCTTTTATCATTAGTCCTGATGGCAACTACTGCTTACCGAATTGAGTAATTACGCAATCCTTTGTTACTGACCCACCAAGGATTTGCCTACGTAACTCATCAACATAGTTCATGTTAACATATCAAATATATGATCGAGTATTCATGATATCGAAATAACCTGACAAAAATAAATAGAACTGTGAGTTCTTCAAATGATAGATATCCTGTTATATAATGTATTAATAACTAAATTAGTATATTTAATCTCTGACATAAAATATATTAAAAAAAATACTATTTATTGGTTAAGATAGCTTGAATACAAATTTGTTAAAATATCGATTTCGTAAAGGGTTTACAGAGCTCACTTTCAAGACTCCACCCAAAGTGAGTCACACAAATGGCTGATTAAGCTGAATTTTTATTTTCGGTCATAGACTTGACTCTGTGCACCAGGGATTTGTTCCCGGATATTACGAAATGGGGTGTGTCTGTGGAAGACTCGATGTCGGACCACAGATACATCAATATAGAACTGGGCCCTTCCTCAGCGAGAGCTGAGGAAGTTAGGAACCCCAAAGCAACCAACTGGGACCTCTATAGGGAGGAGCTAAGTTGGCGTCTAAGGGACATGCCGAGGAAGTACCGGGCCTCCGATGAGCTGGATGACGCCGCAAGGTGGATAGGATCATCGATGGCCGGGGCTTTCGCAAGCAGCTGCCCCGTGACTAAGCGGCACAGTAAAGGGAAAACTCCTTGGTGGAATTCCACTCTGGAGAACCTTAGGGCACAGCTGAGGAGGCTCTTTAATAGGGCTAGACACAGCGGGGTGGATACTGACTGGGCCCTATATAAAGAGGCCCGGGGACAGTACAAAAGAGAGCTGAGAGGATCGCGAAGGAGTGCCTGGAGGGCCTACTGTGGAGGGGTATCCCAAGCCCCGGCCGCTGCTAGGCTCTGCAAGGTGCTGTCAAGAGATCCACTCGTCAAATTGGGCAGTGTCCGTAGGCCAGGTGGAGGCTATACGTCGTCACCGGCGGATACTCTGCACCAGCTACTGACCACACACTTCCCAGGCTCAACAGCCATGGGCCGGGGAGGTGATGGCGGGGCCGGGTTCAGCATTAGAGCTGACTATGGCACTGCCAAAAAGATGGTCACCTACAATAGGCTAAGGTGGGCGATCGAGACCTTCGCCCCGTTTAAGGCGGCAGGTGAGGATGGGGTCTTTCCAGCGCTGTTGCAGCGTGACGGAGGACTTCTTAGCACGCCGCTAATGGACCTTTTCAGGGCTTCTATCGCGCATGGGTACGTGCCGGAGCCCTGGAGGCACAGCAGAGTGGTGTTCATTCCCAAAGCGGGAAGGAACGACTATACCGATACGAAATCGTATCGACCTATTTGTCTCACCAGCTTCTTGATGAAGACACTAGAGAGGCTGGTGGACCGATACCTTAGGGAGTGGGTGGCTCTAAGAGCCCCTCTGAGTCCGGAACAGCACGCATATCGAACGGGCAGGTCGGTGGACTCGGCTCTTCATCACCTGGTATCCAGGCTGGAGGAGGGGCTGGGAGGCGGACGGCTATCGGTGTGCGTGTTTGCGGATATTGAAGGAGCCTTCAATAACACAGCCGTGGGCTCGATCTGCCGATCGGTGGAGCAAACGGGAGTGGGTCCGGTCATAACGAGCTGGATCCGCTCCATGCTCACTGGGCGGAGGGTCGAGGCTAGGCTGGAAGATGAGGTGGTTAGGGTCGAGTCATCGCGGGGATGCCCTCAGGGGGGGTTCTGTCCCCCCTCCTGTGGTGCCTAGTGGTGGACGAGGTCCTACGTATCCTGAGAGTAGGCCTGTGCCTATGCAGACGACGTCGTGATTATGGCACAAGGTACCGAGGTGGGAATATTGCAGAGGCTTCTGGAGGAAGCACTGACAAGGTTCTCACAGTGGTGTAGGGATAACGAACTCAGAGCGAATCCCAGCAAGGTAGAGATGGTCATCTTTACCAGAAAAAGGAAGTTGGAGGTCTCTCCCAATATCGCGTTGGAAGGGACCCCTCTTGTGGCGAAGAAATGCGTCAAGTATCTGGGTGTCTGGTTGGACTCTAAACTGACCTTTCAGGAACACATTCGGCTCAAGACCGCGGCGGTGCTCAGTGCTCTGTGGGCTTGCCGTAGGGCGCTGGGAGGGACCTGGGGACTTGGGCCGAAAACTATGCTATGGATATACAGGACGATGATCGCTCCGATGCTCATGCATGGATCGGTTGTTTGGTGGCCAGGATCCATGAAAATGGCGTCCAGACTAGTGCTGGACAAATTACAGCGACTTGCATGCCTCTGCATCACCGGGGTTATGAGGACGGCACCCACAAGGGCCCTGGAGGTGCTGGTGGGGTTGCCCCCGTTGACGGACCGGGTGAGGCACGAGGCAGCCAGGGCGGCCATGAGATTGGCTGACGTGGGGATGTGGAGGGACAATGGCTCCTGCTGGGGCCATTGTGGTCTATGGCGAGGCCTGTCTGGGGACCTAGCCATCCTGGGTATGCCAGGTGACGCGATGGTTCCTGAGATAGGCTTCCTCGAGGGACTAAACTTCCTCTTCCCTACAAAGGAGGACTGGACGGAGGGAAGGATGGGAACCTGGAATGGGCTAGTCTGGTTCACAGACGGGTCCAGAATGGGAACACTGTCCGGAGCAGGTGCGTACTGTGAGGCTCTGGGGCGGGAATTATACGCCTCACTTGGCGAGCACACTACGGTTTTCCAAGCGGAAATTTTTGCGATCATGATGGGGGTCTGGGAGTCGTTAAGGCTCAATGTCGGTGGCAGGAGGATTTTCTTCTGCTCTGACAGCAAGGCCGCACTCATGGCGCTGAAGTCGGTCCGTACGCGCTCTCTGTTGGTAAGGGAGTGTAGAAGCTGGCTGATTGAACTTGCAAAGCGGAAAAAGGTTACGCTGGTCTGGGTACCGGGACACTCGGGTGTACCGGGAAATAAGACAGCCGACGCCTTAGCAAGAGAAGGCTCCGCACGCGGATACTTGGGTCCTGACCCCTGTGTGGGGATCGCCCAGTGTGTCCGCGAAGGAGCTTTGGAGACCTGGATGGATAGTCGGGCGGAGGAGGTATGGCGGACGGCTCCGGGGATGAGACAGACGAGGCTCATGATACATGGGCCTGCGAAGAGTCTCGTCAAGGGGCTGTTGTGTCTACCTAGGAAGGAGTGCAGGGCCCTGGTAGGATTCTACACCGGGCACTGTAGGCTTAGACGGCACCTGACCCTGCTGAGAATTGCAGAGGAGGCGGAGTGTAGATGGTGCATGGAGGACGACGAGACTCCATACCATCTACTTACGGAATGCCCCGCCTTTGCGTGGGCAAGATTCAGAATCTTTGGCGTGACGTCGATCGAGCCAGATTCAGTGCGTCGTGTTAGTCTGAAGGAGATGCGGGCTTTCTTAAGGAGGATCGGCATCCTGGAGGTTCTCTAATGCGGGCTGGGGGCACAACGGGTCCAATTGATGGCCTAAGTGCAAGGCCCGCTAGGGGCCACCCCTTCCATACTGATACTGATACTGATACTGATAATAACGATTAACGATTAATTGAAATTAATGGAGAAAAAAAATTAATTATCCACGTAAAACTCATTTATAGAATCATAAGGTCTTTCTAGTAGGTAAGTTTTCGTTTTTTCACGAAATTTACCAAATGTAGGGATGGATTTAGGATGTAGCGGGAGTGTATTGTATAACTTCTTGGAGTTATATAGAATATAATTTTTTGTTAATTCAGATGAGGGAAAAGGAAGGTAGATGTCCTGACTCGAATTCCTTGTTGGGTACTCATGTTGTGGCCTTTCGGGAAATATGGTTCGATATTTGCATACTAAACAAGTTGTTTCTACAATAAACAAAGCAGGCAAAGCAGATGATGAAAGGCTACGTTATGTGGTTTAGATATTTTTCATATGGGAACAGCCTATAGTTCTTATAGTAGGTATTACTTACCAATAAAATTACCAAATTAAAACAAAAGCATGGTTTTACAAGCACTTTTGTCGATGTCGCTGACTACAAAATATAATTATTTTAACTATAAAAGCATATCACACATATAGAAGTAGCTACCAGTCACTCTGGTCCGGTTGATTGTTTTTTTTTTTTGGTACCGACTGCAGCCACAGAGGTTGAGGCATTACCTCAATTATTGCCACTGAGAGTTTACGGATCCCAAGGCGCCTAGCAGCAGCCTACGTGCAGAAGGTGATATCGGTGGATACCAGATAAGATAAGTTTGTGATCTTCTAGATAATGTTATTGGCGTGTTATTGGTGTCTTCAGCGTTGTATTAGATTTAGTGTTTTATTTCTTTCTGCATGGTATTGATATAGATATCTTTGGAATTGTTGCGGGGTAAGCATAGCTTACCAAGGTTAATCTAAATAACTGCTATATTTACTAGCGTGGATTTTTTTTAATACTATATGTGCCTATTCTTTCAATTTAACATATATCGTGGTAAATGATAAACATTGTCGTTCTGATCTGATTATAATAATTTTACGTAATGGTACTTCATAACTGATTCGTTAGGATTTATGTATGTACAACTACGACACGTATACCATGGTAGACGCGCACAAAGCAACAGGTATTATTGATAGTATGATGAAACGATGGATATCATATACATATTGCCTTCATTACTAATTTGTTGAAATAGATTTTGATCTTTCGTAATCATTTGGTATATTATATTGTTACTTCCGTTATACCTAGACGTGGCTAACAATTGTTCGATTACTTTTATCTATTCCACTTCCATTATAGTTCAATTTAATTAAGTCTGTATGTATACACAACCGATCTAGTTCTATATTTGTGAGCATATAGGTTATTATTTGTTTTCAATTAAGTTCTTTTACATTTTTTGTTTTATTTTTATATTATTCTGTTTATTGAAAGAAATATGACAACAGGTTAAAGTCAAACCTAACGAGCGCCCAATAAACTTAAACCTACACGAATGTACCATCTTTTATTGGCTCTGGAACACCTCAACCAAATAAGTGTAGTTAATAGTCATTTGATTTTGAATCACGCCTAAGGATTCTCAAGACCGAGGATCTTCTAGATTGAGTCTGCGGATTTAGTTATTTTAAACTGGTGGCGCCCTGGTCAAAAGTAAATAATTGGCCCACTCTCACGCCGACGAGCAGTCAGAGCACATGTTGCATTGGCCGCATCCTTAAGGGTAGGTAACATCTTATTCATTTAAATGCGTTTTACGCGCTATAATTTGGCGCCCAACGCGTGAATTAAACAAAAACTTAAAAAAAGAATTATATTCTGAAAGTATTTAAGATTGGTCAAGAGATTCAGGGTAAATTCGGACATTTTAGAGCGACGGTATTCTCGAAGTGGTTGTGCTGTTACTTAATGGTTTAGTTATTAATTATTGATATTAAACGACTGTCTTTCGCTTTCGCTTGATGTACGCAGGCAAGATGCTTTAGTGGCTGCGTTGTGTTCCCTAAATTTGGCAACACCACCCGGGTTGCTTCGCAGCTGGTTCCAACAGAGACGCAGGCTCTGGGCTAAAGGTGCGTTTAAGCCTGAATCAAGTAGTTTCTGTTTGTGTGGTCATTGTGGATAACGGTTTTATCGTCGAGTTTCTTTGTCCTGCTAGCAATACATAATATCATACAGCCTTAGGTACGTTTTATTGCATATTGAAGATGATATTAAATTTGGTGGAAATCATCTTGTTGTATTTTATGTGTGTCGCAGGGCAATATAAATTGTTTAAATATTTTCTGGCCCTTAAATATTGAACTTGGCGTTCGAGGTGGACGATCTTGACTTGACCTCGTTCTCTATCTTGGTAAACCTTCCAAACAGGAGGTGGTGCGTAAGCCTAATAAAAAGTTTAAGAATTTCTAATTCGCTCTTACGGGGATAATCTTATTTCGGGCTAGAGAAGTTGGCATAGTTACCAGTTCGATGTAGTAAATTAATTGACTGGATTTGTTGGATTTTAAGTTTAAGGTGCTTTATATATGTGATATTGCTTTTTTTAACTGCCTATTGAAGCTAATTCGATTTGAAAATTGCCGCGCTCATTTTGATTGGTTCATAGTTATTAGGCAACCTAATCTCTGCAATCCTTGATTTATTGTAAAATTTTTAATTGTACAGAAGCATCTAAGCTTTTTAGATATCGTATATACATGAGTTCAACTGTTCTCAAAATACTTTAAAATACTTAATTAAAGGCCTGTTTGGTAGGTCACGCTTTTTTGGGCAACCCAATGTAATTGAAAATCAATCTGTAACGCTCAATTACCTAAAATACAAACTCAACAATGGTTCACAACAACTCCCAAGGTCACAGCCTTTAGTGTAGGTAACAATGGCGGTCCCCAGCTTTTAGACAGTGCATCGTGGTGATTTATAGTGCCTGAGCGCCACTCGGTTAACTTTTCGCTATACCCTGATGCAGGATCTTCAGTGAGATTCGACCAATAACTACGAATTGTTCTCCTCCCCGCTGTAACCTACTGAGAAAACTTGGAAGAGGAAACAAAATCAAAATACCACCCCAATTAAATACCAATAACAATGTGTATATTCAATTTTGGTGACTATACTTTTGAATTAGATACGGTATAAAATTGCTATAGGAAGAATACATTGTATATTGTAGCTATATCTATTAATCTATATACTAAAGACGGATGGTTAAAAGGAAGGGGCATGACGGGAGCCAGAAGAATCATCACCGCGCCTGCCCAACATGTCATGCCGCCAGCATCACTATTTGTGACAAAGTACTAGAAAGTTATGACGTCATACTTCCTGAGTCGCCTATTTAAGCAATAAACGGACTTACTATTGAAATGATCTGAATCGGTTAGAAGTTACTTTTTAGATGTTTAGTGGCAATACATACATAATCCACGCGTTACGTCGCAGTCTAAATTACAATCAGCACCCGTAAGTAATAGCATTATGCCAAACAAAGCATCAACTTGGCAACAATGTCGAACGGGAAGACCACGCGCTGGTCCAGAGATCTGTCAATTATGCCGCCAAAATTACATCCACAGAACTATATGAAACATAGAATCATTTCATTGTCGTAGTGCAGGATCAACTCCGAGCTGAAATATTATCGAACTTTAATCACGGATAATCAGTGTAATACTCCGTCAATATACAAGCTTAGAGCGTCAAACATTGATACAATCCAATACAATCAGCCAATTCAAGCGTATGAGAGTAAATCCTACAATAAGTAACGTAGCTTAGAGTGGTCTGGAGTCGATATCGATTGACTTACACGACGCGGCCTTCGTCGACCGACTATGAGTCTATGGTCCAAATCCGACAAGTCACAAGTCATACTTCTAATAAATATCATTCCCTATCCCAATCTCAAAATGAAAATATTCCGTAGTCACCTAAGTAAAATAGTGGATTGCCAAATCTAAATCAACGAGATAATTGCCACAGTATGCCCGTCATATTTACAAAAAGTAGGTTCCAATGTTAGTGCTAGATCTCCCCAAATATACTCACAATATAACTACTCATGCATGCATTACATTCCAAGTACTCTGCTAACCTGTAACCAATCTACCACGACTATTGTTTTGTTTTAGACACAACCCTCCAAGAAAGGCTGAAATACATTCCAGATGCCCAAGACAACTCAAACCCAGTACTCAGGAGTCATAATTAGCCAGGCCTGAAGCAGAGGATGGCTATCAAGGTATATTCTAGAACCGAACAGCAAAGCAATTAATAAAATAACTCAAATCAGTAATTACGAGTCATAATTAGCAAAGTCGAAGTGAGAGGGTGGCCGTCAAGGTATATTATGGGACCGATTCAATAAAGAAAACGAGCTAAGTGATTAGACGAAGGGTTCCTTTTTTATCAAACAATAAGAGAAAATCAAGGGTACAACAACGATATACAACTAAACTTTGTAGTTTCAAGCTGGGAACGATATACGGTGTGTGTAAAGTTAACCGTTCACATCAAGGCCTGTGCATTTAGTCCTATACATAAGTATGAAATATTTGCTTTCAAATACCTAGCTTAGTGGATTTGGTACCATGTTTTCCCGTTACTAGTGTTATTTTGATGTAGAAATGATTAACGGGTATTCAGCCAAAAAAGGTTTATTAGAAGATAATTCGTTTTGCGTCCAAGCTCTCGGTCAGTATATCGTGACCTTCGTCAGGGCTAAAAATTATTTTATGTCATACCAGTACATTATTGTGTTTTTATACCTTAGATACCATTTACATAATGGATTACTATATGCCGGTGCGGGCATAAAGTCCACTTTATGGCCCGTGCGGGCATAAAGTACACTTTATGGACTCAAGTAATTTAATTGAAATCGTATTTTTTTAAATATTTACATATTTTGAATGCAATAATGAACTAGTATGACATAAAAGTCATGATGTGTACGTCCTCGGGCGACTTATAAACTCTCTGGCCAGAGGCCCTCGGGTTTGTAACATTGTCGCCCTCAGGGCATAAACATCTACTTAATACCCTTGGTGCATAAATAACTATTATATACTAATGTACAATATATAACAATTTTGTGGCAACTTACAATCAAAACAAGTTAAATTCAATTTTGGCAGTTATAACATTTTAAAAATATGGTAAAAATTTGGTAAAATATTAGAATATATTATAGATCTACATAAAATGTCAAAGTCAATCTACTTTGTTTCAAAATAAATAATTTA
>MU186132.1:34002-49850 GCA_016904865.1 Pissodes strobi | reverse complement strand
GAAAGTTGAGGATGATCCCTTGAAGACGAAACGTCGGATTTCAAACTAGATACCATCATTGGATAGAGCGGAAAAAGTGGCAATGCAAAAGTGTAATTAAATTTGAAATCAGTTTTTAAATAAGCTCAGGAAAAAAAATAAAACGATTTTTAAAAATTTCGTTTTTTTCCGGACATCTCCGTAAATACTCCGAATTTAAAAACTTTCTAAACGGCATATTGGTAGGGACCTAAATGCGCAAATTTGCCTTAATTTGACCGACACTGTATCTCTTACGGTTTTCGAATTTCCCATACATAGACACGAATTCGAGCCACCCTGTACAACGAATTGGCGTCGTTGGTTATGTACCATTAAAAACCCCTTGGAGCGCAATCAAAATGTTATTTATGTTAGATCATGTGATTCTCCGCCACTGGTTCTCCCAATGCGATGCTGGCTTAGAATAACAATGTCAGCACCTGGCCTGTGAATATTATAAGATTAAGAATTTGTTAACGTTGCAGTTATTGGATAAAGGAGAGTATGATTTGATATCTCGGCACAGAAACTTGTATTTAATCGTAATAAATCGAGTTTGGAGCTAATTTCTACATTATTTCTAGTTTAATTAAAATAAAAGTACATAAAAGCTAAC
This sequence comes from Pissodes strobi, assembly GCA_016904865.1. NCBI lineage: Eukaryota > Metazoa > Arthropoda > Insecta > Coleoptera > Curculionidae > Pissodes > Pissodes strobi. Next base: position 49,213 of record MU186132.1, on the reverse strand, counting down.
ATTTATATAAATTAAGTGAAAAAAAAAAGCAAAAGTGTGACGTCACCCAATCTAAATATTAAAAAACATTACAATCTTAAATAGGTACGTCAAAATAACATACAAAAACCAAATTAAAATATTATTTAAACCTTGTTTTTTTTAATGGAGTTTTTGACACATTGTCGAACAAATCATAGGTTGACAAGTTTAATTAATGCTGGTGTTTACAGTATTACCTGTTGAATTTTAATGAAAAATTAGCTGCAATTTTATTTAAATAAGTTAAGATCGACTTGACCAAAATTGTTCAAATTCCGCATGTGTATTTACCATACAGAGACCTTGAAAAAGCCTCTTTACAACTTTGCTCTAAAGTTAACAGGAGAGCAAATATTTGGGCAGTTTAAAATTTGCATGGGATTTCCTATGTTTCCAATCACGATGCACCACCCGGTATATATATATTTAAGATATCAATAATACAAAAGTTTCTCATTTATTTAAAAAAGAAAATTAAGTAACACGCATTAAAAAATTTTCATTACATAGAACTAAAACACTTAGGATGTATTTATTGCTGTATTTTATTATAGTTAAGAGGATGGACTACCGACCTTTATTGATATGACGTTTTATTCCAAAACGAAAAAAGTTAGAATCACGAAATTTGGTGTGCGGCTTGTACATTCGATTGACTAGATGGCATGGTGTTTAAAAATGTTATTAATTTTTTTATAACCAATTTTTAACCGGTTTTTTTGCGGAAAACGTATTTTCGCGGTTTCACCAAAAAAACGATTCAAAATTTGTTATAAAAAAATTATTAACATTTTTAAACATTATGCCTTCTAGTCAATCAAATTTCGTGGATTCTAACTTTTTTCGTTTTGGAATAAAACGTAATATCACTAAAGGTCGGTCCTCTTAAACTCTTTTTAATTATATAAATATTTTTAATGATTTAAATCTAAATCTGTTTAAGGATTTAATTTTTTTTGAAGATTTAAATCTTTTTACTGATTTAAATCCTATTGGAAAGATTTAAATACTATTTTTAAATCAAAAATCAAAGATACTTTTCAGAAAGATTTAAATCAAAACTTAAAAATCACTTTCAGAAAAAATATTTAAACTCAAAGTATTTAAATCAAAAAATTTAATTAAATCACAAAAATTATTTACATCTCATTGATGGTGACAGCTCTGGATCCTATGAATAAAGTTATTTTGATGTTTATGTAATTTTTGCAGTCTATTTCAATAACTAAAATGAGGTTTTCACTATCACAACAGAAATACATTCCCTTCTACTAACTGTCGTCCTATGCCAATTTTATTTGAATCTCTTTCGCCATTTTGTCCAGGAAAATTGTTTATATTCTATATGGTATCGTAGCCCGTTACAAATCTAAATTCAACCACTAACGAAATATCGTCAACGGCATACTAAATGATACCCCCATGTCAATATGCTACTAAATATCAAATAATTAAACATTTGAAGTCATTTTCGACGATTATCTAAACTATAATGTTTTAAAGCAGGGACACTTAAAGTTTTTCGAGCATCAAAGCGAGTAGACGCGGCACTCTCCGTCGCCACGCAACCTTTTCGAGCCAGTGCTGATCTATAGGCTTAGCATCTATAACCTTAAGAGTCCCATCGCAACAACATAAAAATGGAGCAATAACAGGTGATATAGATTGCAATAATTTTCTGAAGTGGTACACATTATGTAGAGATATTGCACGAATATTTGATCACTATAATGCTGTTTTCTCTTTAAAATTAAATAATTTTTATCACACAATTGACTATAATGCAACAAATTGACTAATGTCGAGTATAATTGACTAAATACGGGTGGATAAATATGAGTATATGAGCTAATGACACGTTGTGGAAACGATAGAAATAAATATCCTTATTATTTTAGTTACTTGGGCAAAAATTTTTCAAATCGCCGGCGTTATAAAACCTCTGACGAAAAATTCGTCCATTCATCCATATTGCATGCAAAGTTCTGGTAAATTTTCAAAAGTGCAAAAATATCGTCCTATACAAATGAAAAGATTTTGTAAAACTATGCATTCTGGAGTTCTTGATACGAGATACCCCATATGACTTACGAGATACCCTATATTTGGATATATTTTAGGTTATTTCAAATAATGAAAATTATTGCATATAAGTAAATTCGAAATCGTAACATTTTGGCACTGTGTGAGCATCTGTGTCATAAATTAAGTAAATATGCATGATGTTTTTAAAGGCAGATAAAAAAATTAGAGTCAATTCCTTAAATTGTTTTAATAAAGACGTTTATGTAGACATATGCCTTAAATGGATTAGTTTTTAAGAAAAATTTAATTTAAATCAGTTACCATAGGGTTTTTATTGCTAAAATCTAGAAATCGCTTGTATTGTGTTAAAATAACGTTAGTTTATGATTACCAGTTACATGCGTAAGTAACTGCAGCAATACTTTTCTATGAAAATATTGCAGCACCCCACTGGTTTTTACTTTGTCAGGTCAAATTTCCTTAATGATCAACACAATCACAAACTGATTTCGAAATTAGAGCATTTTTGTACGTCTATCCAGTCTCATAGAAAAACATAATAATTTTACTCGATTCATCCATAGCTACGGACATGGTGCGCAAACCTAACATTAAATTAGTAAAACCAAAATGCATTCAGGCAATTATCGACCCTTTCTCGTTAACGGCGCACGGTTGATACGTATGTTTCTTCTCTCTGATAAGTTTGGGTCCCAAAAAGAATGCGCCTACTTTCGCGCAGATGCCCACCTCTTGGTCTTTGAGCAGCTGATGACGTCTGGTCATCTCCGGCATGAGGTCATCGAGGATCTTCAGTTCGCGTCTTGTGAAGATCAGGTCCAAGGCTTTTCTGATACCGATCATGACGACCAGCATGAGCGGGAAAAGGATGGAAGTACTGCTGAACGACTTGATAAGCCACAGGCAGATTAGGCAGGTCAGTTGGATGAGGGTGAAGAGATGCACCTTCCTGATTGGAACCTGTAAAAATAACAAGCGATCGTATATGTGTAACTGTAACTCATTTTGGTGTTTCAGTAACGCAGTTTAAATCTGATCGATGTAGTAATAATAATAAGAAGAGTTTATCTTCGCTCGAAGTTAAATCAGTGAAGATTTGAAGATAATATTAGATGAAGTTGAAAGGTTCTCCTAACTAGGTGTAATATTATATCAATGTTAGTGACCATTTTATGGGTGGGAAATGCAAAAAAGAATAAATAAATATACGTTACCTGTCTCAAAAACATGTAATCCGGTTGGTACTTGTTAGGCATAAATATGATCATTATCCTGTCGAAGAATTGTAGTCCTTTGAGGGATGCGGCGCCCATGTATAGAAACACTCCGAACAGAACTGGCATGGGGATGTGCCCCAACATTGGGGTCAAGAACACCGAGAGTCCAATCGTCAAAAATATGAGGATATGGGTAACACTAAAATGGAAAAAATATATAGGGTGTTTCAGGTGTCATAAAGCCTACAAATTTGAAACTAACCTCAACATTTTAAATTGACACTTTATTTTAAAGGTATTTTCTTCTAGATTACCATCGTCAACTTTCAACCGCATCTACTGTCTACTGACTACCCAGAAAATATGGCGGCACCCCAAAGTCAATAAAAAGTACTTGGAATTAACTTGATTTATAATAATCGTGATTTTCATTTAGTCTCGTGATACATACTTTTTCTAAATTGTGTTTATTAACTAATAATGATACAGCTCTAGTTGATATCTTTTAGGAAAATATAACATTTCTGGGTTTCATATGTGTTACTAAAAGAAGGAGTTAGTAATTTTATTGTAATGAATGGGAGCTAGTAACGATTCTGAGTAAATTGGTTCAACAAATTATTACATAATTATTTCTAATTAATTAAAAAATAACTCAAGTTTGTACTATCCAACAAATTAAGTTTAAATAAATTAAGTTCCGAATTAGATCGTCAAGAGCGAACATTCAAATAAAATAATAATTAAAAAACACACAAAATTTAAACAGAAATTCAAGTTTAAAGAAACAATGCTCGATCGGCATCAAAAGCTAAACTATTTTCCAACTTCCGCATAAGGATAGTTCAGGGAAATGTGCAACAATGGCCATCATGCAAGCATATGTCATTATGAAAATAAAATAACTAACTATTAGCATATAATCCAAATAAGTTGCATGGTGTTTAACTTCACAAGATCCGAAATCCTAGTTAAATCACGGTTGACTTATATTTTTGGGTTTTTTCGATTGCATTATACCACGCGACTAGAAAAACTAAGTTCAAGGAATATCAACCACTAGTTGCACGCTTCAAAAACAGGTCCCCCCAAACATTGCTCTAAAAAGAAAACCATTGGCCAGGGGGCGTTTCTATTAAGAATATTCCCCGAACAACTGCAAATGGATCGAAATGCAAAAATCGTGTTCTCCAATTTTAATTACCGTAATTTGGTCTAGATCGGAATTCAAAAGGCATGTAACTATTTTAATAGGGTAATTAAAATAAAAATTTGGAACACTAGGCGGTATTGGAATTTACAAAACATGTTGAAACGCTAATTGTCATATTAAAATTTTCGGCGAAATTTTAGTAAAAACATTTTTAATAGCTGCAGGTGCAGAATCCAGATTTTTCTAGGAGAAAACAAGTCGTAAAAGTTGGTATAAAAGCTAAAAAAATCTTTACACGTCTTAGACGGTTATTCTGTCCAAATGGGACTCGGGAAATTTTTAGTATAAATTTATCTTTCAAGTATGTTAATCTGTCCAAATGGTTAGTAAAAAGTGTTTCTAAGTACCAGAGACTCATGGAAATTAAATAAGTAATTAAGCAGAATCATTTCGTCGGCTCGAAAAGTACTGTAGGAAACATTGTTTGAAATTCGTCACTCGTCGTGAAAGAAGGTGGTCTCAAAGCTATTAAGGCTAGGATAGCAGGTTCCGGATTAACATTAAGACCTAGAAAGTAAGTTTAATTTTAAATCATAATGCTTAGGGTGCCTGTATGTATAGAAACATTATTGCTGTGTCTTCGACAATTTCATAATTATCTCATTAAAATTCAGTGCTAGCGTCATTCTGTATTTTATTTATTGGGGAATGTAGAATTTTTTTCACCATGTTCTTTGATTCAATTTAAGCTTTAGGGAAAGCTTGATGCAAAGTAAATCACAGCGAGTTAAGTGTTAATGCGAATGATTTTTTTTATTATGTCATAACTGATTGTCTGGCAAACTTTTAAATACCAAGGTCAGAAATTACCTGAACAAATTGGAGCCAACCACTATTTAAATTTAAAAAAATGCTCCCTTTAAATTGTGTGCGCCCTTGAATTCGAAATCTCAATTATAATTTTAAAACGGAAAGTAATTTGGCCTACGCTCATTTCATTATAACTAAGGTTAGTTTTGAGTACTGGAAAGTGAAATGAAGTTACTGACTACTAGGTGGAGAAACAGGGGTTGTTGCCCATGTTGTCTAGTTAAATTATTTTCAACAAAATAGGATGTCAGCACACTGGTACTGCGAACCTGGTTTCAGAAAATGAACAGAAGTTGAAGAAAAGGCCGAAAATACAATAAGTATATAAAAGGGTGTAATCGGCGTTCATTACATAATCACTTGAGCAAATGCTGGAAGAGCCAGGGCTGCCAATTTGTGAGTAATTACTCACATTTGTGAGTAAATTCAAATCCTGTGAGCGAAATTGTGAGTAATGCCATTTTGTGAGTAAAATGTGAGTAATCGACTAGTATTTTTTTTTCAATATTTTTACTTCGTCAGATGGAAAATATTAAAAAGTATTTCGCCTTACGTCATTCTTAGTTAATAATTGTTATTTTCGGTTGTTAGTGTTGTTGTTGGCAAATAGAGGGTGCTAGTTTTTGCGCCGGATAGAGGTTCCTGCCACGCAGCTTTGGTTGTTGGCGCTAATACTAATAGAGGGCATAAAGGTCGCGGAATTTTACAGTGCCTTTATACGAGACTGTACGGAATTTTTTTCGGGGATCTACCAAGTTTTATACCTTATCTTTGTGAACTCCCTAAAGGCCGTTTTTTTTGTTCTTTCTCAGCTCAGCTCTTCTGATCTGTTATAGCGGAAAGGTGGCGACTTTAGCTAGCACCGCATCGTAATTTCGGGAGTAAATTGTACGATTTTTATTTTATATTAATTTTGTTTGCCTAAAAGCCTTATTAGTTATGACGTCATACATTAATTTTGACATTAGGCGCGTGGGTCACTTCGTATTATACATCTTTTTTCTTAAAAAAATAGACATTTTAGTATTGAAATTGTCAGTAATTTCAAGTAATCGGGCATTTAAGGGATTGTGAGTAATTTGTGAGTAATCAGGATTATATTTTGTGAGCAGTATAGAAAATACAATTGGCAGCACTGGGAAGAGCCCACCCCCGACCTCCATATAAAGGTAAAGAATTTGTTCAAAACATTTTCGTTCGTTTTGAAGCATCTGCGGATTAGTTTGGGTTAGTTAGTGATTTGATGACATTCATCAATTCTGCGCTGTTGTAGTGTTTCCAGAGATGTTGAATATATGGCATAGATTTTAGTTTTTAAGTGACCCCATAAAAAATCTGAAAGAGATAAATTCGGAGAACGTGGAGGCCACTCAAGAGCTCTTCTTCCAATTCATTGTTCTGGAAACATTTGGTCCAAATATTGACGAACAGGCGAAGCATAATGCGGTGGCGCACCATCTTGGTGAAATATTAAATGGTTCCTCATGTACTGATCATGATTCTGAATTATCTCAACAAAGGGTAGATTCCAATAATTCCAGATACATTTCTCCTATTAAATTTCCACATAAAATGAACGGCAAATATTAGCCCAAACATGCATCATAAGACACATTGTCGGATTTGAATTAGACCAATATCGGTAGTTATAGTGATTCAAAGCGTGCAGAAAGAAGGAACATTCGTTGAAAAAACGTATGTTGAATAGAAAATGTTGATCATTAATTGCCGTTCACTCATAATTTCACAAAATTGTAGACGCTTGTCATAATCATCCTCGTTAAGTTCCTCTACTAGATGTATTTTGTAAGAATAAAACTTATGTTTCTTTAAGTTCGCCGGAATGCTGCTTCGCTGAGCACCAGATACAGTCGCTAACTTCCTTGCACTTAATGTAGAATCTGCAACAGCATGCTCCAAAATCGCCATCTCAGTAGCCTGTAGCCTCATTCACTACCGAATTTTCAATTTCACGTTTTTTGTTACACACTGACCCAGTCTTCGGAGATTTCTTTACTAACTGTAGATGTAACGATGGACGGTTTGTAACGGGCTACGATGCCATATAAGTTAACCTATTTTTCTTGACAAAATGGAGAAGGAAATTTGAATAAAATAGATGGAACGTATTTCTGTGGTGATAACGAAACCTCATGTTATTTATTGAAATAGTCTACAAAAATTATATAAACATCACAATAGTGCTAGTATTGGGAGAACATGGAACCTAATCTACTAAGCTAGGTATTTCAAAGCAAATATTTCATATTTATGTCTATACATATCAAATGCACATGCCTTCATATGAACGGTTAACTTTACACACACGGTATATCGTTCCCAGCTGAAACTACAAAGCTTAGTTGTATATTGGTATTGTCGTCTTGGTTTTGTCTTATTGTGCTGCCTTTCTAAATAAAAAAAGGAACCCTTCGTCTAATCACTTGGCTTATTTTCTTTATTTTCGATTCTATAATATACCTTGACGGCCACCCTCTGGCTTTGGCTTTGCTAGTTATGGCTCTTAATTGCTGATTTGAGATGTTATGGACATCTGGAATGTATTTGAGCCTTTCTTGGAGAGCTGTGTAAAATAAAACAATAGTTGCGGTCGATTGGTTTCGGATTAGCACAGTAATTGAAATGCAATGCATGCATGAGTAGTTATATTGTAAGGTTATTTAGGGAGATCTACCACTGCAATTGGAACTTACTTTTTGTACATTTGATGGTCATACTGTGGCAATTGTCTCGTTGAATTATATTTGGTAATCCATTGTTCTACTTAGATGATTACGGAATATTTTTATTTTGGGAATGATAAATATTAGAAGTGTGACTTGTCACTTGTCGGATTTGGACCATAAACTCATAGTCGGTCGACGAACGCCGCGTAGTACCCGTCAATCGATATCGACTCGAGAACCACTCTGAATTGGCTGATTGTATTGGTTTGTATCAATGTTTGGCACTCTAGGCTTATATATTGACGGGGTATTCCACTGATTATCCGTTATTAAAGTTCGATAATATTTCAGTTCGGATTTGATCCTGCACTACGACAAGGAAATGGTTCTATGTTTCATATAGTTCTGTGGATGTAATTTTGGCGGCATAATTGACAGGTTTCTGGACAAGCACTGTTGAAACTGTTGCCAAGTTAATGCCTTATTTGGCATAATGCTATTAGTGACGTGTGCTGATTGTAATTTTGACTGCCACATAACGCGTTGGTTATGTATTCCCACTAAGCATCTAAAAAGTTACTTCTAACTGATTCAATTCATTTCAATAGTAAGCCATTTTATCGCTTGATTTGGCGAATCCGGTTGTATGACGTCATAACTTTCTAGTACTTTGTTACAAATATAGACGCTGACAACATGCCCGTTGGGCAGGCGCGATGATGATTGTTAAAGTGTCGTCATTTTAGGGCAAGCCAATCTAGTCCTTATGTGATCTTGAAGGTTTCAGTGCATGGCTCTCGAAATTGGGATTTTTCGTTGAGATACTGATATTTAGTATGAAATATACAGTGCCCTAGTGAGGGCTTTATTCAACGAAGCCCTTGAGCAGGGTTGTGGTCGTCGATGGCTTCTCGTCTGATGGATGATTGTAGATGAGGGAAAATTTGTAGATTTGGCCATGTTGGGGATATGACTTTCGAGAGCTACCACACGCTTGAACCCCGTTTAACATCTTGAGGTATGTTGTTTAAGTAATTTTGGAACAGTTATTGGTTTGATCTGGTATTTGTTGAGGTTCCGTACCTGTTGCCTTCATATTTTGGCTTGATCACCGTTTTAATTTGCCCAATTTATGTTTCCTTTCCATTTTCCAGTTTTCTTGTTGGTTTCCTACTTCCGGTATTGCTTTTGGTCTACGGGTTTCCAATGCCTTCATGGTTTCTATACTGCATACTGAGACTCCTCCGACTACACGTGGTTTCGGAGTAACCACTAATTTAACTGCGTGTCCCGTTGAGGTTACAGCGGGGAGGAGAACAATTCGTGATTATTGGTCGAATCTCACTGAAGATCCTGCATCAGGGCATGGCGAAAAGTTAACCGCGTGGCGCTCAGACATTATAACTCGCCACGGCCCTTCTCCACTGTCTAAAAGTTGGAGGCCGCCATTGTTGCCTGCACTAAAGGCTGCACTACCGATTGTGAACTTGGAGAATTATATGTTTGCATTATGGGTAATTGAGCGTTACACTCTCTGTTTTGACGTTGATCATTAAAGATTGGGCTAGTGAAAGTGAAATGATTTCCATTCGACAACCGAGTAAGCCATTATCAACCTGTTTTTTTCAATTTTCTAAAGACTAAAATCCACTCGAAGAGTATTTAGATAAAATGTACTCCCAAGTAAAACTTAACGTTAATGTAATTTGAGTCTACCCTGACCCATTTGATGTGTTTTTTTGTAACGAACCTTCTTCGATATTTTTTTGGCATCACTCACATCGTTTTTTAATTCTCTTCATTTAGGTATATTATTTTTAAAGTCAGTTTGAACTGCAAAATGCCTGTAGTCGGCCCATATCAAAGATATCTAGGACATAGGCGTTACATTTTTTTTGCTAATAACATGATAAATTGTTGATACTGATAATTTGGTAAGTTCATTAATTCTTATATGTTTGCCCAACCTTTGTTCATTTTCTTTTCTGAGGCACTCATATATATTTAGAATTAGGCGTTGGCACTGCACATGTAAATCTTTGCTTTAAGATTCTGGATTACACTCCGAAAAATATTAGAGTTAGGCGTCGGCACTGCACATGTAAATCTTTGCTTTAAAATTCTGGATTACACATTAAATTCGGTGAGATCTTCAAGTGGTCTCCAAAAAGCCAAACTGCTATATAATGTTACGATTTTACTGTTTTATTACTCTTCTAATCTCTTAATTATTATTTCTTAACAAAGTCAATTTATATACTATACTAAACTCGCGTGGTCCTCGCTTATATATTCAAATATCCGTACGGCCAAACAGAATTCTAGAAACGAAACGAGGTCAAAGCAAGACGGGCGTATCCAGACATATTTCGTGACAATAACACTAATATTGTTAGAGCCATTCAGTATTTCCTTAAACAAGATAATCTTTCTACTTCGGTCGCATCGCCCAATCTGCACATTTTTTGCAATCTGCACATTTGCACTCTTGCAGATTTGTTTGCTTCTTCTTTCTAAATATAGAACAAGGGTCAAGAGCGCTTTAAGAAAATAGATATTTATAAAAAAAAATTAGCGGCTGACCCTTATTGCGATGCCGTAATAAATGAAGTATTCGGATGATCAGACTCTAGCGACAGCAGCGGACCTCGAGGCTCCGTCCGCCCATCCATCATCCACCTTGACTTCCATGTCTTCGCGATATGTTGTTTGTAAGTCCGCAGATGATCTAGGGGTCTGCATGGTTAGCCTTCACTTCGGCGACCCGGGTTCAAACCCCGTCGGTTTTTTCATTTTTTTTTCATCTTATATTTCTAAACAATTTTTTCCTTGATTTTGGGTATGTCTTGGTTAGCACTTGGTTAGTTTCCTTTTCTTGAGCATGCGAAAATTGAACGTAAGTGGTCGGGATAAACAATTGATTTTCTCTACTGCTTAAAACCATAAAGGAGGGGCTGGTATCTTAGTTAATAATTGAGCACTTTTAATGAACCGTATTACTATAGGGTAGCGAGATTCTATCTATGGGATGAATTGAAACATGTATTTATTTTCATTTTCTTTAATAATGCAGGTGTAAATTGCATTAAATATGATAAATATATACAGTATTTTCTATATTAATCTCAAGCATTCATCCTTTCACACATACAACTAATATTACAAACAGGTTACTTATTTCTAAATAACGACTAAAACAGTCTTGAGTATGCAATTTAAAACTGAAATATGTTTGTCCTTTCTGACTTTAAATGAAATGAAATTTTATGCTTTCTATCTAGCACCTTTCTTTCTTACAGAATACCTTAATCTCCAATGCTTTACTTCACTCTAATCAGCCAGGGATCTCACTTTGAATCGTTGAATTAACTTGTACAGGCACAACTTGAGCTACCAATTCAGTACCGCCATTTTACGGATTCTCTTCAACTACAGGACAGGTAAGCCGGGACGCTACGTCTTATCTGGCCTTAAGGAATTGCGTTAAAAACGCCTAAATGAGGTCTTTGTCCAAGTGTGAACAAATATTACTGAGCTACACTAGATATTCTGTGCATAATTATAAAAAGAGAAACTCTCCCAAAAAGAATTTGACCTTTGGCCAGAGGGAGAACAGCACGTGTTACTGCTATTCGAGTGAACGCTAGAACTGAACTGAAAAATAATTTTTCTCACGAGCTCGGGAGGGACAATAACGCGGGAAAGTTAAGCGTTGGTTATATCTGAGAGGGTGAAAACATCTTCTTTCTTTCTTTGATACACTGCTGTTTACTGAACACTGACGGAGACACGGATATATTAAATTGAAAACGATTACACACGATTGAAGTGACGGAATGACATTTAGCTTTATATAATGGAATCGACCATCCAGGTTTGGACTAAGGGGTAATAAAGAACTGACATATGTTGATTCAAATGCACAAATTTCTATTTACCTGGGGTTAAATAAATCTATTCGTGGATCAAAGATGGCTCATTCATGCTACATACATACAGGGTGTTATCACCAAATTATACGGTGCCAAACGAAAGTTATACACGTGTTGGGGTGTTTTCCCAACAGTAAGGTAGATGGGCGGATGGGCGGACGAAGTCGCGGAGGTCCGCTGCTGTCGCTAGACTCTGTATTCGGATGCATGTGGTCGAAATATCAGCCAATTCTTCAATCGAGCCGATAGCAGTGCGGTAAGCGAGGTGCTTATGTAATCGAATGGTTAAGGTTCGATTTCTGGAGGCGACAAACATGGATAATAATTATAGTCGATCGTCCGGCATTATTTGGGTCTACGCTTGTGCATATTCCGCTACTGAGACTAGCAGCGCTGCAAGACGAATATTATAACCAATTGAAATGTAAATCAAAGGCGATAGTCCTGTCTATATGATATGTCCACAATGACTCTACAGCGAGTGCGATTATATACGATCTGACAGGGCGAGACGGAGATGGAAGCTATAGCATTGTTTGAAATTTAGCAGTGGCCAATCAAACGGGATATCCTGCCAATAATATGACATAGCCTTCTTTATTCAGCGTAATAGAGAAGGTTGTAAATCTAATAATATACGAGGGGCGATGACTATTACAACATGTTATTAGTTTGAACCTGAAATATTAGTAAGTTGATCATACTCGATATATCGCCCAGTTTAAACTGACTTTAAAAATACTATACGAACCGTACGAATCTTTTTTTTTTACATTTGTCGTTTATGATTGATTTTTTGTATCGTCACGGTATTATAATTACCAAATACAAATTTGTCCAGATTTGTACAGATTTCATCTATTACACAAGCAAAATAAGATAATTCCATATAAACCCCTTTATTAGGAAGCCGCCAACGTCATATTGAGTTGGTAGACAGTAGCGATTTAAAACTCGGAGATAATAATCTAGATGAAAATGCTTTTAAATAAGATGTCACTCGACTTCTATTATTTATATTTTCTTAAATTAGAAATATTATTGTCGATTCTTTGTCATTGCCGTCCCCCTTGTTATTTTAATTAATTAATTTTCTTAGGTAATATTTTAAAAATTTTGTATTAATTTTTTCTGTTAATTCTTATCTGGTGCATTGCCGCCGATGCTATATATACAATGCCCTATAACTGACACGTAGTTAATTTAATTTCATGAATTATTCTTATATTAAAAATATATTAACTTACCGTTGTTCTCTTACACCCAAAAACTGAGGCTTCTCGCCAGGAGCGGCGCATTCCGATTCTAGCTTTAAGGAATTCACGTGGTTAATTGATAAGACAGTGGCGGCGACAAACCATGGCAAACCCATCAACTGCAACAATTAGAGTTTCAATATTATAGTCGACAGAATATTGTATACAGAGTATCCAAAAATTAATAGAATATTGCAAATAATATCTTGTAACAGACAGCATGTATTTTTAGAAAGTGTTAGTTAGATGACCTATACAGGGTAAGCGAAAAGTGTGACCATCAATTTTACTTTAGATGGGATGCCTGAATATGCCTTTGTTGTTAATTTGATATATTTTAATCTAAATTATGTGATCCATTTCTCATAATGTGACGTACAATGTGTGATATTTAATTGTGACCATTGTCGATTTTTATTGTGTATTTGATCCATGGATATGTCCTCTGTCTACTCACAAGTAACACTGATGATGGCTACGGTCGAAAGCGCTCTGTTACGCTCTTCATGATTCCTTTTGGATTAAAATTTGCATGATATACAAAGATTGTCATTACTATGTTTCGTACATGCACACAGCCTTTACCCTTCATTTAGCCTTCATTGAATATTGAAAGTATCAATTTGATCTTGTATAAAAGATATGATCGTTCTGTTTATCGAATATTGCATTTCTCATTGAAAGTTTTATAAGAATCAGTTTTTCTCTTTGCGATAAAATTTAAAGAAATCGAGGTACGAAGGATGCTTGAAAATGCAAAATTTAAATTTTACCTGTAGGTGTCTGAAAAAGCAAGAGAACTTTGATAATTATTATTCTTATCATCTCTAGTATTTCTAAAAAAAAAGTTTTATAAGAACCAGTATTTACTTTTCAGAGTTCTAAGATAATTATTGAGATGCAAGAAATGTCTTAAAATAAAAATTTTCAATTTCGCCCTGTATATGAATTGTGCATTTCCCAAAAAAATGTTTATATGGATCAATTTATAGTTTTTCGATCAGTTCTAAGATAACTGAGATAAGAAGGCGATCTAGAGAATAGAAATTTGCTTTGTCAATGAAGATTTTGTGTATATTTCGACAATAAAAGCCGTTCAAACAAACAAACAAACAAAATAACAGTTTTAAATTTATCTCTATATGTGATATGTGATCAGTGTCCTAGTTTTTTCACATTTCTGTGGACAGAATTTTGCGTTTTTCAATATTTTTTTAGAGAATCAATCCTTACTTTTTAAATAAGTAGTGGGATAATTCAGGTTCGAGTAATATCTTAAATTATAAATTGTCAGTTGCATCCTGCATGTGGAAAAATATGGATGCTATGAATGGAAATTTGCATTTCCCAAAACATGATTAATAAGAATCAGTTTTTACCTTTTTGAAAAGGTTCTAAGATAGATGAGAAATGAGGGATGTCCAAAAATCAAATAACTATGAGGCTATGATCATTTGGTTTATGGAATTTTGCATTTCTCAAAAAAAAAATATAAATAAGTTACGAGCGAATTTTAAAAATTGATTTTGTAAATTTAAACCTGTATGTGGGAAAGCAAGGATGATATGATTAATCGGTTGGTGCAATTTTGCATTTCTCAAGAAAGTTTCATATGAATTAGTTGTTACCTTTTCGACAAATTTTAAAATTTGAAATTTTCAATTTCATTCTTCATGTGGAAAAATCAGAAAATTAAATTTTTAATTTTTCAAAAAAAGTTAACAAAAACCAGGTTTTTACCTTTTCGATAAGTTCTAAGATACTTGAGACTAAAAATTTAAATTATCAATTTAAGCCCGTATGTGGAAAACAAGAAGGCTATCAATTATCTTTAAAGCATTTTGAATTTTTTTTTAAAAAGTATGAATTTGTTTTTATCTTTTCGACAAATTTTAAAGTTTTCATTCTTTATGTGAAAAAATAAGAAAATTAAATTTTGCACTTTGCAAAAAAATTAACAAGACGTAAGCTTAACCTTTCCGATAAGTTCTAAGATAATTGAAATACGAGGGACGCCTAAAAATTGAAG